>JAUMHL010000013.1:30758665-30781369 GCA_032362345.1 Sandelia bainsii
ACACTGAACCCCAAGTTGCCCCTGGTGTGTCAGGTCAGCTGCATAGCAGCTCTGCCATCGGTGTGTGAGTGTGTGTGAAAGGCAGTGTAAAGCGCTTTGAGTACCAATAGGTAGAAACGGGCTATATAAGTGCAGACCATTTACCATTTAACCCAGTGGTTCAGTTTAGTATTATCCATCAGCGTCTAAACGTGCATCACTTTTTAAACATCTGTAGATGCTGATTATGTGGAAGGCAGGGGTCTGCCAGTCCATTCAAGCATACACCCTGGACAGGTTGCCAGTTGCAAGACCTTTCATGCTCATATTCACACCTATAAGCAATTTAGAAGCTGCCAATCAAACTAATGCTAACCTTACATAAGCACATGGATAACATGTGAACTCACCACACTCTTGCTATGAGGCAACAGTGCTAACCATTGCCCTGCTATGCCACCCTCTTGATATTATTTCCATTAAGTAGTAAATATGGATAAATTGTTGGCTTCTTTTCAACCTGTCCTTTTTTGAACTTTTATCATGCCACCATCTCCCTGGATCTCAGCATTTAGTTTAACAAGTACAATACTTGATAACCACTGGAAAAAAGAACTACAAAAGTCAGTTCAAAGTTGTAGAAAGTGAAAATATATTTTTAAAGATTAGACGTTAATATTCTGGATCTGGGCTGATTTGTGCAGTGTACACAGTGCAGCAACCACTGGCACAACAATGAGCTTAGCTTTTAGATTGTGTGTCATTATGTCTGATGCCTCAGGACGCATTGATCATAGCTTCTAGTTCAACAGACACAAAGCCAGAGCAGGCTGGCTATCACATTTCCATTTCCACTCTAACATGATGGTGCCTATTGATCATGCTCATCCCCATGGCTGCCATCAAATACCTTGTTGCTTCAGCTGCTGCAGTTTTTCCCTGAGTCTGCATCTCTCCAATACGGATCCCTAGTGCTGTAAATTCCCCTTTACTCCAAGTAGGACCACCTGCCATTACTTTCTAATAAAGATTAAATATATAATATATGAAGATTTAAGCAGGATAATGGTGTCAAGGCGAATAGATGGCTAATGATAATAGATGGCTTTAAGAAGAGCAGAATCATGAGCTAGGGCAGTGAGGAAATCAGGAAACGAATAGCTGCAGTACTGCAGAATTTGTGTTGTACACCACAGAGACGGCAGCTTCCAGTTGGTTTAATGTGTTTTCTTTTTTTAACCCACCCAACAGGTCCTCACTCATCCTGAGTGTTGTGACAGTTTGTAGCTGCTCACTTCTGTCCTCTATTAGCCTTTGTGCAGTTCCTTTACTGAGCCAGTGATGTTGTTCACTGTAGTTCACCTCAGTCACAGTGGTCACAGCACAGCTTCATTCAGAACCAAAAACAAGTAGCTTTTCAGTGATTTTGTCATGCGTTCGTAGCAACTGAAATATCTCAGTAGTTGGTTGATGGATTGCCATTAGGTTTTGTACAGGCATTCTTAGTCCTCAGGGGATGAATCTTACTAATCTGGTGCTCTCCTGACATTGGACCTGTGGAAAACAGACCCAAAATAGATGAGAGGGAAATGCCCCCCAATTTTTCTCAAGGGTGACTCGATATATACAGTATATACGTATATTAGTGGTATCCTCAGAACAGATGTAAAGTCATAGAAAATGTATAGTCTACAAATTATTAAAAGTTCTGTTGCTACCTCATGCACAATAAATGAGCAATAAAAAAGAAGTTTAATCTCTATGAATAAAGTTCATTCAGTAGCGTAGCTTACATTTTGAAGATGACTGGTTTCCTTATATAATAAGCTGGACTTCCCAGGTCAGAACAAAGCTCTGGTGAGTTCACAGTTTTTATTCCGCCCACCCATGACCATACTTCGTACAATGGGCGACCGAGCCTTTGCAGCGGCTGCTCCACGGCTCTGGAATGCTTTACCAGAGAACTTGAGAGCACAGCAGACTGTGGACTAAAAAACAGCTAAAGACTTTTTTATTTAGGAAAGCGTATTAATATGAATTCTAAATGTGTTTTATCACTGCTTTTATCTTATCTCGTTTGCTTTGTCTTGTACTCTTATGTAGCAGTTTGAGATTTTTTATAAATGTAAAGTGCCCTATAAATAAAATGAATTATTATTATTATTACGATTTATTCTCTCTTGCCTCAAAGCACAACTGATACTGTGTATGCTCGCGTCCGTTCAGATCTACTCGAGTATTGGACATATTGGCACACGGCTGCAACCTGCGACCTGTGGCAGTAAAAATAGAGCCAACCCAACTCAACTGAGTAAATTCTTCAGACCAGAGTGGACCTGTGAAGACCTCTAGTTAGTACTAACAACTAACATTATGCCTCCTCGAGGATGGAACCTCGTGATGTAAATTTAACCATTTGGTTTGTGCGCACACATAATCAACACTTGTGCTCGAACTATTTTTGAGAAGAAACCAGCTAGTCTTGTATTTGAGTGAAATAATTAACACAAACATGGCTATGGCAGAGGAGAGAAATCAGGGATTTTTGTGTGTGCTTTTTCTCTCAGTATTTATATAGTCCTGACACAAGAAAGATTGGAAAGAGGAAATGGAACAGGAAAAAAGAGACTAAGAGGGAGAGATGGGGATGGCTGATTCATAGATGAAATCAAAGAAAAACAGTGTGAAATTGCAGACAAAGCAAGTTATTTGCTGGAGTTGGATCTTCCTTCAAAAAACAAGGCGTACGTTCCGCTCACATCAAGGGCTCCTTTCCCACTGGCGGTTACCCATGAGCATCGGGGCTGGACACCCATCCAATCCTGTCCCAGAAAAGACGCATCGTCCAACGTGGCCTGGGGGCAGGTGCTGAAACCCAGCAGGGGCAGGAGAATGGGGGGTGCGATGGACAGTGTATGCAGTTCCTCTGGCTCATAGTCAAGCTCTCACGGGAGCTTGTGTGTTTGTGTACATGCTACTACTGGGAGTCAGTCCCCCACTTCTCTGAAAGTGAAAATCTGGTGAGGCAGCAGGCATAGACATAGGCAGTAGGCATTTGGACGTGACATAAGGTCAGCAGTGCTGCATGTGCGCACGTACACTTCTGCAGGTCTGTTGTAAAGGTCAAGTGAGCCACAATCCACCTGACCACAACTCTGCCACAAACATGTTCATCCTCAGTCCCACTGAGTCATTCATTTCACACCAAGACATTCATTACAAATAAGTTCAGTGTCTCACTCAGTTGACATTGTTCCAAACAATGGAAACCAGCAATCATGAGCTTTGGCAGTTTTCCATATTCATTGTGGCAGGATACACAGTTGTGAAGTTCATTAAGCCTCTGCTAATGTGTATGTTAAGTCATGTATATAAAATTGCAGCTCTGTACAGAACTTTGACAGCCCCATGTGGTGGGGCGCGATCCCAGAGGACCTGATGTCAGTAAACTGTCTTCTTCTGTCAAGTGAAGATAGAGGGGATATGTCCTGTGTGTGTTTGTTGCAGCTGCAGCATATGGCAGACTGATGTAGATAGGTTTATGCTGTAGAGTATGTGGTTGGACCACTGGCTGGATGGAACATATTTTCCTATGTTTGTGGATTTTCACTTGGTGCTATAGTCTTGTCCCACAGTCCAAAGACATGCAGGTCAGGTGACGCGGAGATGCTAAATCGCCAGTAGATGTGTGTATGGTTGTCGGTCTGTCTGGGTGCAAGTACAATAGACAGAAAATAATCTAGTAATAGTCTGGACATGTCCAGGTGTTACCCTTCCTCTTGTTCGTTGTGTCTCCAGTTTAATGAGATCACTATAATCTCTAATTATTTGATATCTTCTACTTTCTTCCTAAAAAAATATTCAGGCAATTGTAGCCGTCTTATATTTATGTTACATTTGTAACTGTTAATATGTAGAAGGGCAGAGTATTTGGTCAGCTGTGAGCTGATTTCAGTGTTATCACCCTATTAAATGGGCATTACATTGTTATTTTACTCCTAACCACCATGTTTGCCTAAAGCTAACCAAGTTGTTTTTGTGCCTAAGCCTGATACACTCTACATATATTATTGTAACCATGACAAAATCCAATAGGTGATAATGACCTACAAGCCTCCATGCAGGAGGTGCAGTATCGCCCTACTGACCCACGTCTGTGGCCTCAGTGACAGACTGATAACCACTGGCCACTGATAACATTCAGAGCAGGCTCATATTGGAGACTGAGAAGATGACACTCTGAGATCATTTTTCTGTGGTGGTGCTGTGGGCTACGTGGAAGACAAAGTGTAGACCCAAGGTGGAGGAAGTGTTTAGTAGTTGGGGTGAAAATGGGTCTGATCAGTGCCTAATGTGAGAGGATGAGGGGGCTCTGTTGTGGACCAGCAGAAAGCAGACCCCTTTCCTGTACTCAACATTAGTCTCTTATTCATTGTTATACATGCAGAGACCTTTATATTGAAGAGACTTCTGCACAGTGCAGAAAAGGACCTGCTTTTCACCAGTGCTACAGTCTTATCTTACTGTATGTATGGAAATGATAATATAACATACATGAAAAATGAACATAGATGAAAATGACATGATTGTATGTTGTCTATTACAACTTCAACATACCTAAATTAGGATTTGTTGAATTCAGATTAGAATTTGTGGATTGTCACAGTAGCTGCTTTCTTATAACTGTAATTTGCACCTTCATGTGAAAAAGTAGCTTTTAGTTTTATATACCATGTTTGTTTTGGAATAAACCGAGAAAGGACTATATTTGGCAGTTACCATGAGATGATGGTCACCAACTCCAAACAATCAAAAGATGAACCACCGCCTACAGAAACGGAAACTGCATCTCATCCCATCGAAAAAGACGCTTATTTCATTGTTGAGTCCTATGAAATCACTACAATGGAAACAAATGTTCACAATATAATAAGAGTGTTTTCTGTCTTTGTCTCTTTGAACTGGAGAGAGACAAAGGTATTTTATATAGGAATTTTTTTTCAGTGCAGTAATTCATGTAAGCACATTACATATCAATATGAACTGAATTCCAATCATGGTCAGAGGAAATATCAGTGGTATTTCAGTGTTTGTTCGTGTCCACGTTCACACAAGATTCATTCATGTTTCACCATGGCAACAGTATAACAGGAAAAACAGCGTTTGAAAAGAGCAATTAGTAGCACATTATCATTACGCTTCCCTTTGTTATTCTAACATGGCTGCTTTATCTCAAAGAGATCGTTCTCACATAAAATGGTACAGTACAGTACCACATTAAATGACTGACAGATTACAATTGGTGTCCGTAGCCCATATATGAAGACAGTGCATGCTGCAGCTCTTAGAGGAAGTTGAGCTCAACCGGGAGGCAGCTGGGGTCCAGAGAGGGCAGGAAAAGGAGGATGTTATCAGTGTCTCCATCTGTGGAGGGTGGCACAAGACGAGATGAGAGACACACCTTTCATTAACCTTCACCTTCCTCTGCTTCATGTCACGTATGTGTGTGTTTATGTGGTCAGATGGCAGATTAAACCCTGACAAAATGGTGTGTGTGTGGAAAGTTAATGAGAGGGAAAAATGTGTAAAGGCTGCTCATTTCACAGTTGCACTCAAAATTATTCATCCCCCATTCCAAATTAGGTGTATTGCTGAGAGCGCCCTTTTACTGTTATGTTACCAGCTGCAAACATGATGCATATGACGGACACCAGCTTCTGACAGCGAAACTTTCAGCATTTAGTAAAACAAGTTTGTTGTTGCAAAAATATTAATATTAAGAGATAAGAAGTCAAAAATATGAGATAAAAAGTCATAATTTAAACTTTAAGACTGTAATTTACCAAGTGCCATCAGCAACAATTAGTAAATCAACACACAATTGTCACCCAGTGTTTCATAATCTGTTGTAAAATGTTCTTTTTCAGTCCTGGTTTTACTGCTACAGACCTCGCTTCTGTATATTTGCTAATGTTCATATTCTCTGCTTTCTGTGCCCTACAGCTACTGTAATGTCCACTTCCTGACAAGGACCATTAGAGTTTAATCTCATCATCATTGGCCTCAATGTAAGTAATTCAGGAAGTGTTGACCCAGGGAGTAACCTTTGTGAGGATGGCAGTGCAGTGATGAGGAGACCTGTAGCTTAATGCTGGCTGACAGCCTTGTCATGTAAGATTTGATTGGTGCCAAAGGCTGTTTCAGACCCTGACATGAAAAAGAGAAAAAAGAAATTAGGCTGTTAACATTCATGAGAAATGATCACGGTGTCAACATCTCTCAGACGGTACTGAGCGTTTTGACTGGCTATCCCTCTTTGTTATTTCCTTTTTTCCTTTCCTTTTCCCTTGATTCATTCCCTCCTTCCTTCTTTGTCTTTGTTCCTTCATTCATTCTCATCTTTCCTTCTTCACATTTCCTTCATCACATTTATTTTCTTTTCCCAAACTTTCCATCATTCTCATGTTTCTTTCATCCTTTAATACCCTCCCTCATGCCTTTTCCTTTACTTAACTTTCCTTGCCACAGAAGATATTTAGCATCATGTAGCAGATCTCAACATAAAATGCCAAGTTTTAGCTTAGCCTCTTATTCTGAAGCCCCGCTGTTAACGGACAGTTGAAATCACAGGCCTGTCACTATGTGCCTTCATTTAGATTAATGTGCACACCAAGCGGCCAGGCATTAAGCCTCACAGGCTCTCTCTCAATGACACACCTCAGTGCACTGTGCCTCACTGCTGCACACCTGCTGCACAGAAAGGCACACCACATGGGGAGAGACACTTGTCATGGTCACTAAGAAGCACATGCACTCACACACTTGGACCAGGAAAAGCCAATAAAGCAGCTCACTGCAACCTTGAAATTACATGAAATGGATAAGTGAAACAATAGGAATATATGGGAATCATATGTCCTCCAATAAAAGCACAAGCACTGCATCAGTCCTGACCTCATCTCCTTCAGCCTTTAATAAGCAGCAGTATATTTCAACATACAGGAAATGTTGTCATGCGTTGTAACATTCTGTTCAAGAGTTAAGTAAATTTTTAGGTGAATAGCTATCAGGTCAGAATTTGATGTTTTCCTAAACTTTGGTGACAAAAGATGCAAACAAGGAACTGAACAACTCTGAACATAGTGAACATAGGAAGATTTGGACTGGAAATTTCCTCTTTGTAGTGTGAACAATTCAATACATCATCATTTAATTAAAAATACTTCATTGGAAACCAAGCTTGACACTCAGAGTTTAAACAGTCCTAATCATTGCCTAAACATGTTTGAGCCAAAAGAATCAGATGTTAAGTATTAATTTTCTGGGTTATGAAAATGAATTAGTGACTCGTTTTATTTTCTTGGGACAAGTTCTGTAGTGGCACCAGATGTTTTGTCTTAAAGATGTTCATAAGTCACGCTGGTGTCTACTCTTTCTGTCTTTTTTGGAGCTCAGGGTGAACAGCAGCTGGCTAACTTGAGATGATCATACTATGCTATATGCTATATGCTATATGAAGGGATGCTGTGCCCCCATTTGGTAGCAGACAGAAATGCAGCTTTCAACATTAAAAGGTTGAGCTTTTACACACTTGGCCCTTTGTTTAAATTCTCAAATATTCTCTTGGAAGATATATTCAGTTCTGTTCCCAAGCTGCACTAATCTCTGACGCATCATTATTTAGATGTGCACACAGTCAGAACATTTATTAGAGGCAGTAGAGGATTTCCTCAAAAACACTTATCATAGTACAATTAAGCTTTTTGCTGAAAGACTTGTTATATTACACATGAACTCTATCATCAAAGAACTACCAAGAATGCAAAAATACCAAGAAGTGTCAGAATGCTTAGCAGCAGCATTAGCAAATGCCCCCAAATACCCCCTACAAGGATTTGAAGGATTACTGTAATCCATGTGGACCTTAAAGTTTATGATTTAACACTTGTCCAGCATCAGTGAAAAGGTAAATGAAAAGTTCACTTTATGACGGCTAATAACTCAGTTAATAATAATAAAGATATTAATTATTATTATTACTTTATTAATCCCCTTGGGGAAGTTCTTGTTACTAAATTATAATAGGAATTAGGGGAAATCGGGAGTCAAAGCACCAACCCTGGGGTTCAGAGGTGACTGGCTTAACAACTAATCCACTGTTGCCCCAAACCACGAGGTTTCACAAAGTTACACCCTGGTTCCAGTTTTATTCTAGCACAGAGTCAACATTAGTCCTAGGTTCATCAGGTAGACACAAACATCACTGTGAACGAAAGATCATGGTGCTGCTTAACAGCTGGATGTGGAAATAAGCAAAAAACTAAAAAAGAAGTTAACACATATTATGTTGTATTATTTGAGTGTCTTTGCTAGCATATATCATAATTGAAAAAGTAGCTTTTACATTCAGAATTTTTTTTTAAATCCCTTCTTAAGCTGGTTTCAAATCTCCTTTACTACTCTTGATTTCCAAACTTTCTAGACCCCTCAAAACACTTTCATTCTCTAATATTTCAAACACAGAATCACTGAGAGGTCTTTTTCAGTCACCTGAAATTTCCAACCAGCCATTTTCTAGGAACAAATCACTGCAATTTCCCCTACTCCTCTTTGCCCAAGAGAGACCCTTCACATGGTAACTGAACAGTGCTTGGTTTTTGTGGCATTGTTAAAGGAACAGTCATTGTGGCATTTGCCGCTCTATGAATTGGCCTCCCTTGGTTAAGCCTAATTTCCAGACCCCTGGCTGAGAGCAGCTCTGTATTACACCGATTAGAGCAATGAGTCATCATCACCAGCCAGCAGAGAATTTACCAGAGAATCTCCGGCTGTTACTAGGTCTATTGTCATTCTGCTGCTGGCTGACAGGTAAAAGTCATCTGCTGCCTATACATGGAGTCAGGGCGGTGTAGTCTAGTGTGTGAAGAAGTGAAAGGTCAGGTATAATCAACAAATGAGTATATCTCTTTGCAATATCAGAGAAATATTACATGATTCCAAATTGTATCATCCTAAAATAATATAACAATAATTATTTTTTATTTGGTCTGTACAGTGCTGTGTAACAGTATTTGCCCCCTTCCTGATTTTTTTTTTTTTTTTTGCATATTTGTCACAATAATTAAATAATAAAATAATTAAATAATTAAACGATTTACATCATCAAACAAATTTTTATATTACACAAAGATAACCCGAGTAAATACAAAATGCATTACCTGTTATTAATAATAATAATTATAATAAAGAACTAATAATTAATAAAAGAACAAGGTACAGACCTGTTCTATAGGAAAAGAAACCTGAAATGACTTGTGTGATCTGGTGCTGTACAGAAAATCAAATTAAATAAAATTAACTTGACCGTCTTGGGGGGGCGGGTGGTGCCGTTGGGGGGGCGGGGCGCCCCCCTTGTATAATGGTAGGGGAAACACTGAAACATTTACCTCAGTCTTTGGGCTTCTGAGTATATGTAACATGGGCACTCAGTTTGACAAAGGTATATCTGTCACATCAGAACATGATAAGCTTAATTTGACCCTTTTTAAGATACGTTTAGGAAACACATTTCTACTGAAAGAATATTAAAGGTTACATACTGCAACTTTAATGTCAAAGTGTCCCTAGACAAGACACTGAACCTCGAACTTTGGTGCGTTAAGAGGGCTGCCTTGTCCACAAGAATTTCCCCCAAGGGGATTAATAAATAATAATAATAATAATAATAAATCTATTGTTTTTGTTGGTGTTGTTGTGGTTGTTGTATAATCAAAAACAAAGTGCCTTATGTACAGTTTCAATGCAAAGTCAGTCAGGTTAATACCTGTGACCACTGCAGCAAAAGTTATTTTACCTGTGGTTGCCAAAACAAAATTGGAAGTATTCACTGTTGGATATTGTATATTACAGTTGCAGTCTTTGATGTCATTTAAAGACTTTCTTGACTTTCTTCTATTTTGCATGAGTCATGCAACCTATTCACTGAAAACTGTCCATACAACAAAACAAGTACAAGTAAAACAAGTCCACTGAATAGTTTACGCTTCACTTTCCCCTGAGTGCACAGTGACTAAAACAACAAAAAGACCAATGTTTTGCTCTTTCTAATGTGTATCAAGCACTTTGACAGCAATGCCAGGGGCTTGGCCCAATCTTCAAGGCTTAATTAGATTAATGTAAGAGATGGAGAATATCTAATGACCTATCTCCCTGCATTACTGGACTGTGGAAAGATGGAGAGGCATGAAAAAGTTCATTGGTCTGTTTTCTCCTTCACTCATCATCTCCTCTTGTGCCCCAGACAAGTCAATGGTCCTTGAGAATACATGGATATTAATTACACAAAGCCCACGACTGAGTCAAGCTCAGTCTGCATCACTGTGGTGTTTTGTTGGTCGTTCCTCAGCGTGAGAAGAGGGTAGGAACAGCAGAGAATTGGCTGAGTGGGTGGGCGAAAGTGGTGTAATTATATTCTTAATGACAAGCAAGCATATGAGTGTCTCACTGAGATAAGGACTAAATGAAACCAGAAAAATATGCAATATGAAAATGAGAGAGATTTATGAACGGAAATAGGCATTGCTTTTAGTTTTCCTCCTACGTTCTGTGGATTATGAAATCAGTTGTATGTATTCATGAGTCCTTGTACTGAGTATCACTGTTACAGCACTTTTTCACCACATGTTATCAGTTTGACTCAACTTCACTTGCCTTTTTTGGTCTTCCTTTGGGCAAAAGTAGTGGATAGTACCTGGTACCTAGTACTTTTTTGGTTTCACCCCCATCAAGTTTCCAAGCAAGCTGAGGTGATGAAAAATGTGATGTGAAAACACTGCAGGCTACTGACCGGTCAGAGAGAAGCATTACTACCACAACCACAGTCATCTCATCATCTGGACTGTGAAGTACACTGCTAAAAAAATTAAATCACGCAGCAGATCTTGATGAATGAATTATTCAAGTTGAAAATCTTTACTATTGTACATTGTATAATTTGGTAATAAATCACAACGGTCAATGGATACCAACAACATCAACCCATGGAGGGCTGTATTGAAAATTACACTGAAAATTTGAAATCACAGGCTCATCCAAGTTGGCATACATGCTCCTGATGAGTCAGCAGATGGTGTCCTCCCAGACATGGAGCAGGGCATCATTGAACTCTGTGGTGGTGGTGTCAGATGCATCAATATATAATGTCCCATACGTACTCAACTGGATTAAGGTTAGGGGAACGTGACTGGAACTACCTACACACTGACCACATAAGGCAGGGCATTGTCCCACACCAGGATGAACCCAGGTCACATTGTACCAATGTAAGGTCTTACAATCAATCTGAGGATTTCATCCCGATACCTCACAGCAGTCTTAGTGTTGGCTAAGACATGGAGGTGTGTGTAGCCCTCCAAGGATATGCCTCCTCTGACTGTCACTGATCCTCCACCAAACCAGTCATGCTAAATACTATTAAATACTTTCTCACAGCACTGTATGAAGACTTTTTCAGATTTTGCTCCTCATACATCCTGGAAAGACGATGCTATCTTGTGGGGTTTTGACCACTAGTGACACTACTGAGCAATGTTTTGGTGAGTGTATCCCTATTTTTTGTGTATCTAGTACCATACTTACACTGAAACAATTTCAGAAAGAGGGCTTAAGATAAATCTAAATTTATACACTATGATAAGAAGTACACAAAGAATATGATAGTGCTATAGAGGTTTGTCAGTCTTGCATATTATACCCCCCCCCCCAACCACCTCCTTGTAACTTGCTTTCCTTTAAGTAAAAGTAGCACTTCAGTCATTCAAAAATAAACGATGGTGTTTACCACAAAACATGCATATTCAAGTTTGCAGTTTAGTTGCATAGAAATGTAATTTTTAGGAGACATGGTTCCTCCATCTAGAAGAGGACAGCAGTTATTATGCAAGAGAAAATCATACAGCAGGCTGTGTGCATTTTGTTTCTCTAAATATTGTGTCATCATAGTCAGTTGAGATGCAGCTGATTGTAGCACAGAGCCTGTGCAACACTCTTTTGTCATTGTTTTATTCTGGTGCCAGTGCCTCATGATTTTAAATTTAACTTGTTAAAAAATCAACTTTTTCTTTTGTCACTGAAAAATGAATATGCATTTCACAGTCTATACCGCACACACACACACACACACACACACACAAACACCTCAGGGGGGCTCAGTCCGTTATTAGTGGTCCAGACCTGTAAGCCTATTGGGATCTTCTTTGAGATGATGAGCAGCTTACATGTGTCTTGTGGTGGTAGTGGTGGTGGTGGGCACCCCTCCCCCGTGTGAGAGTATTAGTGGTGCTAAAAGTAGTAACCACATTACAGCCAACTTGGTTATCAGGGTGTGATGCTTTAAAAGGGGTGGGAAAGAAAACATTCCCCTCAGACAGATAGTCTGGCAGATGCAGCTTTACCTTTCTAGACATGTTTTCTAAGTTGAAGGGTGTCCTCGGTGGCCCTCAGGTGCCAGCAGCTTCTGGGACCGCTAGAGTGGCCCCTGACCCAGTCTCAGCTCCAGCTCCAGCCAAGGTAAGACCATTTGGTAGAAATAAAAGCACACTTTATATTCATTTCTGTCTTTACAGCCTTTGATTAGCTTTCATACTGTTCACTATGTATCAGTAACAGCAGCACCAGCCAGGACTTAAATCAAGCATAACGACAAACAATTACATGTTCAGCATGTAATACAGCAACTTTGGTTGCTGTATGTTTGTCCTAAGATCACAGAAGTGGCTTCTTATCTTTCCCTCCATCCATTCAGCTGTTCAGCAGTCTTGCCAGCCAAGAATCAAATCAAATTGTTTCATTACACGGACCTCATTGAAATCAGCCATTACCCAATGGGCACTTCTAAATTCATTTCATCTCAAAAACATTTTTAAAAGTGTCTGTCAGGCAAGGGAGTAATTTGTCACACGCCAAATTCAAAATGTTGATTTGTCGTGTAGGAGGAGAAGCCAGACGATAAGCACAATGTGGCCAGAAGTGTGGACAAACCACAGGGTAAGTTGTACATTCATCTGAATTACTGTATGTCCCTTTTTGTTTTGTCTCTTCAGTTTACTGTCCTCTGCTACCATGGACCAAAGCTTGTGGTTAGAATGCAGGCGGGTACCAGAAAGACTGGTTTACATTTTAAAACGCATTTCTGTTTATTTTTAGAACTGCTTTGTGTCCAGATGCTCTTATTGCATCTGAGGTAAACTACACAGCTATTAGCTATTAATAATATTTCAGTTCCTAACCTCACCTACACCAACTTTAGTTGTTTGTAAAGAATTTTCTATGCTGATTCCTGTCATTTTAGAGTACAGAGAAACATCAAAAGACGATTAAAAAAAACCTCAGAACTTTTAGAAGTTTATTTTCTGTTGTCTGAGTTTTATCTGCTTTCTGAAATCTATAAATTGAATCTATAGATTTCAGCAACTGTTGCTGCTTAATGCATCATTAAGTTAACTTAATTTATAAAAACACATCTGACCTAATGGACATTATGACACTCATTCATGACTCCAGTTAGCTCTGTCCGCTCTTTGATATTATTACAGTATTTAACCAGTGCAGCACTGATCCAAAAGAGCTCAATTTCGGCTCATTGCTTTGTAGAGCTTTTTCTTGAGGAGTGGTTTTGACTATCAGCATAATCACAATGAAAAAACAGATTTTAACAGATACTGTAAAGCCAAGCCAGTACAGTATATAGTATCATTTAAAGGGAGTGGTTTTTCAGCCAGACGTATCATGTAACTCATTTTTCTCAGTAATATTGATGATGCCAGTTCTTCAAAGACAGATTCCAAGTGCTTCACAGTAACACAAGGTAGAAAATGCTAAATAGGATCCAAAATGCAAAAGATAAAGATAAACCTTTACATAAAATGATGATAAAATGCAAGACTTCAAAAACAGGCAGTATACTGTAATTTTAAGACAGTATTAGTTTCATGGGTTTATAAACTTGGCAGAAGCACTTTGTGTGTGAATTATTTGAATGTTTCACTGGCTGAGATCAGAGCAAAATCCACTGAAATAAATCGGGTCTGGAAGAGATGAAGTGCAAGTGTGACTGTTCCGCTCTTTCAGAATCGACTGCATCCCCAGCTGCAGCCCCGGGCCCTACAGCAGCTCCTGCTCCAGCTCCAGCCCTGCACCCTGCTGCAGCTCCAGCTAACCCAGATCAATTTGGACCTGAGAGGCAAGTTCTGCCTCTGCTGTATGTAGTTTCTGTAATTATAGCAACACTGAGGGGGCCTCCCGCATTACACTGAGCTCCTCTCCTCTTTTTCTCTCTCTGTCCACTTTTATGCCATCATTGCATATTATAAACTTTGTTTCTTCTCTCTCCCCTAGTTGTGCTTCGTCCTCTCTCTCTCTCTCTTTCTTTTTATCTTTCTGCAGGTATCCTCGACCTTGGAGCTGTGATTGCTGGTCTAGCCGGCCTGCCCAGTGCCTCATGTGCTGATCCTTGTTGTTGTTTTGATCTCTGTTACCTGTTGTTCTTTTCTATTTCCTCTTTCCAATCACCCCAACCGGTCGAGGCAGATAGCCGCCCACCCTGAGCCTGGTTCTGCTGGAGGTTTCTTCCGTTAAAGGGAGTTTTTTCTCTCCACTGTTGCCTAGTGCTGCTCAAGTGGGATTGTTGGATTTTCTACATTATTCTGTATATATTTATATAATGTATAAGGTCTTAAACCTTACACATTATATAAATAGTATAACCTTACCTTGAATTGAATTGAATTGAGATTCATTTTAACATCACCAAATGTTTTTCTTCCTGATTTGTTCTCATTGCACACTAGATGCATGAAATACATACCACAGGCGTACATTAAAGATGATTATCCTTTTTTTCGTACCATATTTATCGCATATGACTATTATAAACAAAACACACACCTGCCAAGAACGCTGACACTACAAACCAGTATCAGGTTAATCACCCTGTGGACACTAATTAATTAGATTCTCTGGCAAGATAGCAGAGGGAGACAGAGAAGGCCCTCAGAGATGAACGCAGCATGTGAGATCTTTATCCCCTGGTGCAACTTGCATATTAACAAGAGGATGACCTGAAAGTAGATTAAAAGCTTTTCAGCTTTTTAGATTTAAGAAGCTCATCACGACGACTTCTCCCAGCAATCAAATACGCGAAGGTGACAGGTAAACACAGTTGTAAACACGTTACTTTTCCAAATGAGGAGAAGTGTGGTAAATGTTTCATAAGTGGATTTTAAAAAGAGTTAATGTATGTGTTGAGCAAAGTTAGAGGTGTGAGCCATCAGCTGTGTGATGTCTGGAGTAATTTAAACACTGTATTATAGGGCAGGGCTATACTGTTAATTTCATATACCTCAGATTAACATAATGCAACATAATGTGTTAGTGTTAAAGCAGCACTCTGGTCCAACAACACTTAAAACAAACATTTACCTGCATCCATCAAGATCTATTATTGTGCACATTTTTGTGGATAGACCAGACTGGGGAATCTTATTTTGTGGTATCTCAGTAAGACCTGTATTTAAAAAAGATATATAAACATATATATTTTCACTAGCAAGATCTATATGGTCTTGGATCGTAAAACATTAGCTCTGAAAAATGCCTCCTACATCTTTACTTTTCCCATTTCTAAATTAAATGTGCACATTTGGATGCAAGTGTCTCAACCTGAACTTGGTTCTTGTTGATAAAAGAGATTATTTTAAATATTTTCAGTTGTTCCTTCCTGTTCTGCTTGATTTGTTATTATAATAATATGAGCTTAAGTAAACCACAATACAGATTTTTCTTCACCGCACCTCCTGTTAATCACATGTACTACTGAGGTTTGTCCAGCAGAAGGCGACACATCCACACAGACAGTATGTCCCCTTTCCCCTGCCTGCACTGCTGAGGTTGAAGTTGCCTGGGCCTTAAAACACTGAAAATGCCGTTTCACATTTCACACAGAAATCAGTATCACCATGCTAACGAACTGCTGCTGGTTTTACTTCACCTCTTTTGTGTAATTAAGTCATCACTGATGATCACGTTGATTGGAATCATATGTAAAGGATGGAGGGCTCTTGGACATTCAGGTGTAGGTCTGTGGACAAATTTCATAGGGACTATCCTCAGTCGAAGGTAGTTGTAGATGCTGGACAAGAACGAGTTGCACAAACAGATTTGTTCTTAATTTGCACCTGTGAGAGCTTTAAGAGAATTTTTGGTCTTGTTTGCAAATAAAATTCACAAGTGATCCAGACCTGCCATACTAATCCCAATCAGATGTCTGTGTTTCTTCACAGAGAGAGAACACTTTCGTTTGACTAAAGAATTCTGCTGCTTCATCTTGGAAAGAAATTGGGGCTGTAATGTGATTTTATTAAAACATATACAGTATATAACAGATTTAGAGCTACTGTAAGTAAATGCTCTGGTCAGTATGGTCGTTATCATGGCTGCCAACTTACTGAGAGGTATTTTAGATTTTAGTTTTATTGGCATATTTGATCAGATTTAACAGAAGATTCTCTCCCTCGTGACACTAGTCAGGTTTCTGTCCTCTTTTATAACACCTGAAACATTCCCTCTTTATTATGCCACAGTTCATCTGCTCTAATGTACCAGTGTCTTTTTCTGTATTGGTTCATCTAATATGACAACTGTTACATTATGTTATGTTGTTACATCACATTATTATATATAATGATCAAAGATTCAAAGAACTTTATTTATCCCAGGGGGAAATGGCTTTGTGGGAAGGGAAAGAACCACACCTGTCATGAACAGGCAGCACTCACCAGTGTGAAACAAGCGATTTGCAAATTTGTGCAGCTGAGTTTTGTGAATCAAAGTGAAATTTAGAAGAATATGAAAATGTTCTTGCAGTGATGCCCATTGACTAGTTTCTCCATCCTCATTACTGAAGAAACTGTCCAGCTCATCACCTACCACTGTTAAATTAAATAGTAGAATCATTAAACTGACTTTTTAAGGATGTATAAAAGTTCTGGTAAACTGGTCTGTGTTTTTTTTGTTTTTTTTGGCATCTGCAGAAACGAGGCAGCTCCACCCACTGTCATCAACAAATACTCAGATGAGCAGCTGAGAGCCATAGTCAGACAAATGAGAGAAAGACTGCAGGTCTACAAGGAGAAAGTGATTGATCAGTATGCTTCCTCCCCTGAGATCAGCCCCCCTGTCAGTGAGTACAGACACAGGATTATTTGTCTAGATGGACATGAGGTTGAGCACAGTGACAGTTTTCAAATTACATGTATTATCATACATTTTCAGCACACTCAGCCTTTCTATTGTCCCTTCAGCACCACTGCTCCGCAAAGACATGTACACAAAGGTCATAGAGGAGAGGAAACAGCAAGCAGAGGAGGAGCAGAAAAAGGAGGAGGAGGCAGGCAGGAAGAAGAAAGAGGCGCAGGAGAAGAAGAAGAAAGAGGATGAGCAGAAGAAGAAAGAGGAGGAGAAGAAGAAATTAGAGGATCAAGATGAGAAGAAGAAAGTGAACATAAAGACCTGGTTTATTGACAGTGTCTGGTCTTGTGTGGACGTTGTGCTGAAGCCAGTTGAGGACGGGATGGACTCTGTTCTGGGGAAGACCATCGACCCGTTCACAGACCGTCACTACATCGCCTGGCTGAGCTTGGTCACTCTGGCCTTCAACTACAACATGTGGTTTGTGACGGCCCGACTGTGTTTCCCGTACCACACCGAGAGGGCCGTCCCTTACTGGTTCACACTGGACGTACTGGCTGATCTCATCTACCTCACAGACTCCATCATCTTCCAGCCACGCAAACAGTTTGTTAAAGGAGGAGACATCATCGTAAGTCTAAAATCATTGAGATTTTCCAGATTGAACATATGACATGGCTGCTTGATAAAGTTAAGATGAAAATGTTTCCCTAAAATAACTTTTTGTCCCGTTTCAGAAAGACAGAGTGGTGACAAAGAAGAAGTACAGAGATTCAGAGAGATTCAAGGTGCTGTTTTGTAACTTGAATACTTGATTGTGAACTGGAGTCCGTGAGCTCATCCTGTCTCTCATCAACAGGCAGACATGTTGTCCCTCATACCATTCGACTTGCTCTACTTCCACTTTGGATTCAAATCCATTTTCCGAGCCAATCGTCTGCTGAAGGTGAATTCACTCATACGTTATGTTTGAGTGTTAATCAGACGACTGTGGAAACACGGTGCGACCTTGACTTTGTAATTTTTACCCTTAAGGCAGATACATTTTTTGAGTTCAGTGATCGTCTGGAGAGCATCATGACCAAAGCCTACATCTGGAGGTTAGTCTCCCTCCATCAGTTAAGCAGCTATGATAATTAATGGTGATAACGTACAGATAACACCACTAACACCAGTTGTCGTTCATTCAGTCAGTAATTTATGATGAGCGTCAGTGAAACCCGCCGACTGTTTCTGGAGATGTTTCTGATGAATTTTTGTTTTTAATTTTGCATTTATGTTTCACTACCGTCAGTCACCTTACATTTTATTTATTTACATGATCAGTTCATTTCCATTACTTGCATCGTCCACTCGACACATCAGTAAAGCTCATCTAGAGATTCTCTAGAGATGATGTTTGGACTAAAAATGTAGTGACAGCTTTGATGATGCTGAAATCACAGACACTTAGTTCCCAGTGATTTCACTGTGACAATGTCTGAAAGGAGTTTTCAAAATAAAAGTCTGAGAGTTGTTAACACTGTGATGCTGAGGGAGACATGAGATGCAGTCCATAACAAATATCAACACTATGACAATTTAGCGTTTAGATTCATGTTGTGCGGAGCTCACTAATTAATTAATAACATCTTTGCTGCTCGGTCAGAGTGATTCGCACCATTGGTTATCTCCTCTTCATGCTCCACCTCAACGCCTGCTTCTACTATGTAGCTTCAGACTACCAGGGCATCGGCAAAACCCACTGGGTCTACTCCGGTCTGGGCAACGCGTAAGTACAATACTTCTATATTCTTCCTCCTCCTCTTTGTCTTTCATTTTCTTGTGTCTTCTGCAATTGTGTCAGCAGTGCACAACATCATCAGAAGTTTCTGTTTGTACATTTTTTAACTGTACATCACCTTTGAAAACGCCATAAATAAATAATTCAATGACAAATGTCCAGCTAGTAGCAGTGATGATGCTACTTTGACAGAAAGTTTACAAAACCTAAATCGCTGACAAATCCAAAGAAAATCACACATTTCAGATCTATTGTATGTTTCATCTTTGCCGCTCTGCTGGTGTAGTTACCTCAGGTGCTTTTTCTATGCGGAGAAGTCCCTGCTGATGATCGCCGAGTTGCCTTCTCCTGACAACGTATTCGGACAGATCTTTCAGATGACAAACTACCTATTTGGGGCTTTCTTTATGTCCATCATTCTTGGCCAGGTAGCTTCTTTTCCATTATCCATTTTTTTAACAGTAATTTGGTCAACCTGTTTTTGAATTTTATAATCTACTTTTCATGATTTAGCTCTTTTTTTTTCTTTTTTGAACTAATTGTTATATACTTTTTAATGTATTTCAAGCAACCTTATCACTGTTTTATGAAAATTTGTCAGCAAGAGAATTAAACTTAAAACACGGGAGAAGTGCGCCTGAACACAATACTGCTACATGCCCTCCAAAACTCTTGCGCGTGGATACACACATGCACACACTTATTCCTCCACCTTAAACACAGGCCATTGACATTTAGCACCCCGCCCCCCACGCTCTCCACAGGTACCTGCGTTGTTACTACCACGCTGTTCGCAGTCTGATCAACATCGGGGGCCTTACTGAACCCCACACCCTGTTTGAGATCACGTTTCAGATGGCTAACTTTTTCACGGGCGTCTTTGTGTTCTCCACTTTAATTGGACAGGTAACATAGAGACACGTTCTCCTCATAGCATGAGTTGCAAACCCAGCATCCTCAGCTCATGTGGAATCCTGATAGAAATTAGCATTTCTACATTAGCGTGTCATCACCTCTTTTTCTACTTGTCTCATTAAGTAGTGACGTAGTGAAACCTGTCGTGCTAGAAATGATACTGATAATCATTAGTCACTAACACAGTCATACCAGCTGTTTTCCCCTGTGGAGTCTTGAATGTCAAACTGCTTGTTAAGGGTAATAAATGTAGTAAATCTAAAGGTCATTCACTCTCCGGTTTACTTGTCCAATTTTAAAGTTTTGGTCATGTTGCCACAGATGAGAGACGTCATTGGTGCAGCCACAGCAGGACAGACCTACTTTCGATCCTCCATGGACAACACCGTGGCCTACATGGTGAACAACCACATCCCTGCCTTGGTGCAGAACAGAGTCCGCACATGGTACACTTACACCTGGGATGCTCAGGGCATGCTGGGTTAGTATACTCTGAATAAAGAGTCAGTTCCACTTTTAGAGAATGATAAAGTCTGAAATAAGAAAACCACTCAGTCTTTGAAATGTTTCACCTTAAATTAAAATATGACGTCTACTTCTCTCTGTGGCTCCAGAGTCATTTGACACCCAGCCAGGCTCCAGAATAAACTTTTATCTGTTTCATCTCGGTGCATTCAGATGAGTCAGAGCTGCTGGACAAGATGCCTCTGGTGATGAGAACTGCCATCGCTGTGGACATCAACCTGGCAACGTTTCAGAAGATTGATCTCTTCAAGGTGCAGGCAGCACAGACCCAGTCAAGCAGGAATACTGCAGACTGGACGTGAAGTTAAATATCTGCTGTGTGCACTCTGTAGGGTTGTGACCAGCAGATGTTGGTGGACATGTTGCTGAGACTCAAGTCTATCATCTACCTACCTGGAGACTTTGTTGTGAAAAAAGTAAGTGTTGTAGAAAAAAAGTGTTCAGTATGTAAACTTGGTGAATCACTGGTAAATCATCTGTTGGGGCATTAGAAATTCAGAGGTCACAGGACCATCCAGTCAGAGGCAGGGCCAGAGGGGCGGCACAGCCCCCTGCGAGGTGGTAGGTGCTTAGGATTTTAACAGAATGTAGATGCTTCAACAAAGAGAACTGATCAAATTTGAAGCGGGAATAAAGAATTTATGGTTTTGTAACAGATGGATGGTGTAATCCCTGCACAGGATGGACGTCACCTCCATTAAGCTATTATTATTTGTTTATGACTAGTTTATTATGAGTAGATATTTACATCAGAATACATACAGCTGTGTTTCTGGCAGCTCTTACATTGATCAAATATTTGGATTATTTATAATACGCGGTTAATTATGTCCTAAAAACTGGGTTTAAATTTTAATCTCCCCTTGTGTGAGCGTGTGCCCCTGTCTGGCCTCCTGATTCCTGAGATATGCTTGTTGGAAATGGTTGGTAACAGGAACTTGTTATCTAGAGGAAGATATAAAGTATCTAAGAAGCACCTCTTTATGTCTTTGCTGTTGTTGCAGCTTTGGTATAATACTCTGGTGGGGAGGAATGGTTAAGCAGATTTTATGTTGTTTGTGATGTGTGGAGTCAGTTTCCTCAATATCTAGAACAGCAAAATTCTAAAATATATGAGTTGATATGAACCAATTCGTAAATCCTCTGTGTGAGTATCTAACTTTTGTCTCTGCAGGGAGACATCGGTAAAGAGATGTACGTCATCAAAAGTGGAGCAGTGCAGGTGGTGGGAGGACCTGACAACAGTATAGTGTTTGTCACACTGAAGGCTGGCTGTGTGTTTGGAGAAATCAGGTGAGATTAGGCTTGAAAACTATATTAAAATGCTACTGTAGGTTAGTTTTTCCTGAGTGAGTAGTTCACTATCGTCCACCACTTTCTCAGTTTCAGATAAGCTACTGTACATTATACTATATAAATATTGGAGAACAAAACTAATATTTTGCTCAGTAGCCAGATCAATAGATTATACATGATCATGATGTGTCTTTAGTTTACATCTGCAGACATTGTTTCATCTACAAAACAATGTGATGCTTATTCTAAAATAAATGTAAATTTAAATTAGCTTTATCATTTCTTAAATCTTTTTTTTTTTTTTTCCTCAGTCTGTTGCAGTCTTCCAAAGATGGAGGAAACAGACGCACTGCTAACGTCAAAGCACAAGGCTTCGCTAACCTGTTTGTCCTGGAGAAGAAGGACCTTTTTGACATCCTCGTCCACTACCCAGAGTCTCAGAAAATGCTGGCCAGGAAGGGAAGGTGAGTCTGAGGAGAATCATAAAGATTGTTTGTCTCAGATCATTTTCTCACTCACACCTGTGATCTGTACCGAATATTTGGAGTAGCTTTCATTTCGACTGGAGTTGTGGGGCAGTGTGAAAACAGCCAGTCAACAAATCCCAAAGGGCTACTGTCATTTTTTAAGTAATAAACAACCTATTGTATATTATTAAATCATATTCACCAAAATAAAACAACTACAACTACAATAAAACTACTGGTTTTTGATTTATGGGAGAAATTAGATATAAACAGTTAATATTCATTGTTGTGCACCTAAAGCACAATTAAAGATCAACTACCTTCCTTTTTACGTTTTTGTCAGTCATATAGGACAGTTGTTAAACCTGTCTGGCCCCCTGGTCACAAAAAGCCCTCATGCCTGAACGACTACCGGCCTGTTGCATTGACTTCGGTGGTCATGAAGGTGTTTGAGAGGCTGTTGAAGAACATCATCTCCTCCTACATCCCCAGCAC
>JAUMHL010000013.1:30787872-30814901 GCA_032362345.1 Sandelia bainsii
ACAATGAATTAAATGCAGTGTTGAGACAGTTATTATCAACATCTACATGAATGTTAAAGTCACCCACTATAATCACTGTATCTGTACTAAGAACTAAATTGGATAGAAAGTCTGAGAATGTAAGTGTCCTCACTTACCTCTCATATTGTCCTCTTTTGTGTGGTATTCCTTTACTCACCTTTTCTGTTTTTCATCACTGTTTTCAGTGAAGAAGCCCCACCCCCTCCTCCACCTGTGGTCTACTTCCGCTACACAGATGACACACTCAGAAGTTTGATAAAGAGGTTAAGAGAGCGGACGGAGATCCTCAAAGAGAAAGCCATAGATCCCTACGCCACATCTCCAGAGATCAGCCCTCCCGTCAGTAAGTACGGTCAAAGAATCCAAAAAACATCCAACAAGTCTGTAAACACGGTGACGAGACACTAAACCCACCATCACTCTCTGTGTGTTTAGCCCCGATTCTGAAGAAGGCGGACCACATTAGACTGAAGGAGGAGGAGCGGATAGCAAAAGAAGAGGCAGATAAAAAGAAGGTGGAGGAGGCAGCTAAAAAGGCAGAGGAGAAGAAGAAGAAGGACGAGGAGAAGAGGCTGGAGGCTGAGAAGAAAGCTGAGGAGGAGAGGCTGGCGGAGGAGGCCAGGAAGAAAGCAAAGATCCGCCCAGACATCAGCTGCTCCTGCATCGACATCCTCTTCCGTCCCATCGAGAACAAGATGGATACGGTCCTGGGAAACACCATCGATCCTTTCACAGGCAGGTGTCATGGTCCACGTGATGATAGCTGAGTTTAAAAGAACATACTAACATGTAAGAAGACTTGAATCTGTGTGGTTTGTGTCTTCAGATCGTCGCTACATTGCCTGGTTGACCGTTGTAGCAGTAGCATACAACTACAACGTTTGGTTTTGCTCTGCCCGGCTGGCATTCCCATACCACAGTGAAACTGCCAACCCCTACTGGATATTTTTTGACATTCTTAGTGACGCAGTGAATGTTATTGACATCATGGTTTGGCAGCCCCGACTTCAGTTTGTCAAAGCCGGAGACATTATTGTAAGTCACAAAGCGTGTACAGCATCTCTCTGTAGTATCTGTGATAGTGGCTGAATGTAATTCACAAAAATCTCCTGTCCCCCTGCAGAAAGACAGAGCTATGACAAAGGTACATTATCGGAAATCCCAACGATTTAAGGTGAGAATTTTAACTACAGTTGATACAAATACTTACCATACAGTTGTTGTACTAGTACTTTAACTGACATAAATGATCTTAATACTTACACAACTAAATCTATTTTAGTTACGGGGGTGAAATCCCAGCATTTATCTGTCCCTCATGAGTTCTTCATGAGTTCAGTAACAGTAGTGAAGGTTTTTTTTCTTCGTGCAGACTGATATAATCAGCATCCTCCCCTTCGACCTTCTCTGCCTGCACTTTGCATTCTCCTCCATATACCGACTCAACCGCTTCATCAGGGTAGTAAATGATGACATTTACCATTAATCTAAATGGAAAACAGAGAAAGACGTACTGTATGTTTGCCTGGAGTTCACATTTCCTGTGTGTTTCTAGATCGACTCCTTCTTTGAGTTCAGCGATCGACTTGAGAGCATCATGGCCAAAGCTTATATCTGGAGGTACGTGTCGTGGAACACTGGATCCAGTTCTTAGTACACTGTGTGTAAACCTTTGTTTTTACATGAAAGGTAGTGTTTGCTGGCATCAGCAGGAGGCGGATAAGAGCAGCAGAACATCTTTTGTGTTAGATTTAGACAAACAGATGCAGTACTTTTCACTATTTGTTCATGTTGTTACTCGTGTGGTTCAGTCTTTTACACTGACTTTCCGACAAGAATGTGTTTTTAGACATATATGAACTTAAATACAGTACTGTGCTTACACATGAGCTTAAGCGTTACAGTAACGCAGCAGAGAACAACGACCCCAACAATGAATTATCATTGTCGAAAATGCCTGAATGTGATCATATTTCCATAACACATGGATTAGTGTATCCTCTTCTCTGTATCTCCAGCATCTTTAAGCTCAGCATTATAATATCTGGAGAGGATCTAATGTACTCAATTGGTAATCTCAAAGTATTATCTTTGTGCTTTTATAAGGTCATATTGACTCTGTCTTGCTCTAAAATTACAGGATCCAAACTCTTCCTTTCTTCTTTCAGTGATACCATAGAGCTGGAATTCAGCTGAACAGACTGTACTATGATTCTACAGCTAAAACTAGATTAAATTGTATCTGCAATTCTTGTTTTATACCTATATGACTACAGAGCCCCCCAGTATTAATAAATTCTTAAGCAGTGAAGCATTTGTAACCAGCATGTGTAATAGTGGACACTACAGTATAATGTAGCAGAGTTTTTGTTTTTAATTGCTGTATTTTTACAATGTGCGCAATTAAAATGACATTTTTCCACACACCTAATCTGTTTACGTGACTTCGTGACATGTCTTCTTATTCAGAGTGGCTCGCACCACAGGCTACCTGCTCTTCATGCTCCATCTCAACGCCTGCGCGTTCTATGTGGCTTCAGTACACCAGGGTCTGGCAACGACTACATGGGTGTACGATGGGAAGGGCTCAGCGTATGTAGTTATTTTGTCTTGTCGTTGTTGTTTGTGCTTACAGCCATACTGACAGGGTTGGAGCTCACCATGGAGCTGAAGTTGATGCATTGTGCATTGAGTCAGTGGTGCTGCATATTCCACACAGTGTATCTCATACTAAAGATTTAAAAAAAAATATACACTGTATTTTGAAAGGACAATTGTATTGACACATAAAGCCCTACACTGAACTTTAGTTTGAAGATACAAAAGTAGTTTGGTGTGAGATACATGCATTTCCTACTGAGTGCTACCAACTAAAATCCTCTAACACGTAACAGTGCCACTGCACTAACCATGTGTCACCAGGCCCACAAATACCTGTGCAGGTCGTTTTAGTCCCAGATGCAAACACACTTAACATATTTATACATTCGTCTGTACCCTGGCAACTCAGTGTTCACTTCAGCTGTGGTTTGTTTGTATTATTGTGTTGTTTTATTAAAATTAGGTTTATTGCATTTTTTTTCCATCAGTAACATGGAACTCTATTCTTCTACAGGTACCTGCGTTGTTACTACTTTGCTGTCCGCAGTCTGATCAACATCGGGGGTCTTCCAGAACCTGTAACCACCTTTGAGATAACCTTTCAGATGACCAACTTCTTCATTGGTGTCTTTGTGTTCTCTAGTTTGATTGGACAGGTAGGAGGACAACTGTCTGATGATCATACAGTAGACCAGTAGGTTTGTTTCAGTCATTTAAGTTTTCAAATCTGCAGTATTAGTAAATGTTCTGTATTTTGACCATGTTACATATTTTAAACATGACTTTAACCCTTTGAATCTTGATTTCAGATGAGAGACGTTATTGGAGCAGCAACAGCGGGTCAGACGTACTTTCGGGCATCAATGGACGGCTGCGTCGCCTATATGAACACCTATTCAATCCCCAAACTGGTCCAGAACAGAGTGCGGACCTGGTACAACTACACCTGGGCTGCTCAGGGCATGCTGGGTAAGTCTCAAAAAACATGAACCCTAAACCGTATCCAGAAGTCAGTGACTTGTTGTCTAGAATACAGAAAAATCCGGTTAATGCACCAACTGGTAAACTGATTAAGGACACTTTTAGCACATCATACTGAAACACACATGTCTTCTCCAGATGAGTCGGAGCTACTGGACAAGATGCCTCTGGTGATGAGAACTGCCATCGCTGTGGACATCAACCTGACAACGTTTCAGAAGATTGCACTGTTTCAGGTGGGTCAGCGTTCACTTCTGACCCAACGTCTTTACGTTATGGCAGCAAAACTTAACACTATGCTGTAATAATTTCTGTGATTCAAACTCAGTGGCTCAGAGACATCTGGAGTTCCACACATTGTATGAATATAGTACAGAAAACTGATAATGTGACTTTCAGGGCTGCGACCAGCAGATGCTGGTGGACATGTTGTTGAGGCTCAAGTCAATCGTCTATCTACCTGGAGACTTTGTTGTAAAAAAAGTAAGTTTGTGCGGGTACAGGCTGGACTTTGGTTGATCACCGTAAAGCAAATAACCATTATTATGTCTAATTTTTGACTCTCTGAGAACATTTCTGACCCGAGTGTCCTGTGCTCCGTGCAGGGAGACATCGGTAAAGAGATGTACATCATCAAAAGTGGAGCAGTGCAGGTGGTGGGAGGACCTGACAACAGTATAGTGTTTGTCACACTGAAGGCTGGCTGTGTGTTTGGAGAAATCAGGTTAGAGTGCGAGAAAGTTTGAGATCACTAGAATATAAAATTCAGCAAGTCACATATTGATCTTTGATTCCCATAATTTTATCATCCAATAATCTGGTGCAATAGTATTTTACTTGTATTAAACTGAGCTGAATTATATTGCAAACAGTTCCAGCTTAATTGATGAGACTCAGTGTTGTTTGACATGAGCACATGGTTAATGTCCATTTCTGTGCCCCCCACCACCACCACAGTTTACTGCAGTCTGCTAAAGATGGAGGAAACCGGCGCACTGCTAACGTCAAAGCACACGGCTTCGCTAACCTGTTTGTCTTGGAGAAGAAGGACCTGTTTGACATCCTCGTCCACTACCCAGAGTCTCAGAAAGTGCTGGCCAGGAAGGGAAGGTGAGTGTAGAGGTCACTGACAAGTGCTTTAGCCAAGGACAGTTTTGGTAAGCAACTGTTTGAATTGAGAATTTTTTGATTTTATCAGCACCAGGCATCTAAAAAGAAACCAAAACACCACAGACATGCAGGCAGTTTTCTCAAGCTTCCAGTGTTACTTACTAAAACTATTATCAGGAGCAGGCATTTTGGAGCATGTTTCTAGTAAAAGAAATGTTTTTTACGTACTGTCTCTTTAGAATGCAGACTGTTAAGCATTGCGTATGTGCTTTTGTGATTGTACAGGAAACTGGTTAAAGCTAAAGGCCCTGCAGCTGCTAAGACCAATGAGGAGAAGCAGAAAGGTCTGACTCTGTTTGGACAAAAACCACCAACACCCAAGATGCTCAAAGCCTTTGGCAACTTTCGCAAAGGAGGCCTGATGGACATGCTCAAGGTAGAGTCTTACAACTAACGCACTGCTCTTCGTTCACAGATGAACTGAGACTGTGTACATACAGGATTTATGATGAGCTTCGATCCATGATGGTTTGTCTTCTCTCCACAGAAAGGTGCAATAGAGCAGAAGTGAGAACAGGATGACAGGCCCGTAAGGTGACAGGTTAACAAGCTGAAATGGGGCATCTGTAATTCTAATGTAATGTTTTTCACCTTGTAAACGTTCTACGTACAGTATGTGGTAAGTTTAATCGGATCAGTGCCAGACACCAAACCAGCTATGTCAATGGTTTTGCAGGGGATGTTCTGTACAATCAGCTCTGTAAGTATTTGTGCAGTGACACAGTTCTCATCACCTTTTGGCTCTTTATACCCCCACAAAGGATTTGATAAGAAATAATCAACATTTGCTTAAAATGTAGACTGTCAGCTTTACTTGGAAAGATTTGGTCAAAAATATTAAATGTTTCAGTCATGGTTATACACAAATGCCAATTTTAGAGTCTCTAAAGTACTATGACTAACAAAGTCAAATTACTAGTTATAATGAGCCAATACAATTCTTTTGGTGGCCACACCATAAAACGACCTTCACCGTGCTTCATAAATGAAGTTGTCGGCTCACTGGCAGTTTCTTCTCTTCTCGTCCCCATGTTTCTGGTGCTAGTTGATCTTTCAGTGCGTTTACATGCACTTAAGTAACCAGTTTAGAGTCACTTTCTCATGTAGGTCGATTTCTTAATCTGCAGCATTAAAGATTTTAAAAATTGACCACATCTACTATTTAGTGCACTCAGATGTGTTTAGATTGTTCAGTCTAACAACTTGTTCAATGGCCCTGCTCTGACAGATTCCAAAATGCAACTTGAAACTTTAGACCTTATATATATGTATAGTCATACAATACTTTTAAAATTAAAGCTGACATCTACTGTTAAAGCACATCTTGTTTCATACATAGCCAAAATAATAAATTGTGTCACTGTTCAAGTACGAACTCAACTGTAATTGTGCCGACTCTGATACACCTGTTCTAGAGCCATGGATCAAATCTGCAGGCATCTGAGGGTCATGACACTAACAAAAAAAACACAGGACACTTATTTAGAGGTAAGCATTTTTATTTGTAACACCTGAGCAGCATGAATCCACTTCATAAAATAAAATACATAAAGTATTATGATCAATAATTTAAAAAAGTAGTATAACATGATACATAAAATAAGGCATGTGTGTCCCAAAAAATGCTGTTAAGTGGCAACTGGACTTGCTTTAAGTTCCTGTAGACATTTTACCTTACATCCAGAAGGCAGTTCTGAGCAGCAGGTTTATAAAGCCTGTGGAGCCATTGATGACCTGTTCCTCCTGGTTTTCATGTATGTCACTGACCACCTGAGACACCGTGTGAACAACTGTTAAACCGCCTGGGTAGAAGATTGCGTCTTAGGCTACTTCCTCTGTTGAATGTGGGTCATTCAATCTTCCCTCATCCCTTCTTTGTCCAGAAAATGAACATTTCTGTCGTTAAGCTGTTTGGTCTTTATGTACAATTCTGTACATTGACCTGCATATACAATGTTGCTCTGTTTGTGTCTGGTTATTTTTTTCCTTAGGGTGGACCAAACAGAGCAATGTAGTACATGCAGGTCAATGCAGTGAAAAATGTACAGACCAAACAACACAGAAGAGCCAGCTCGACAGGACTCAACAGTCCATCTGCACCTGAAAGACGAGGACCACTGCTTTAAAGACAGAAATGTTCATATTCTGGACAGAGAAAATAAGTGGTTCAAAGGAGGGATGAGGGAAGCTGTTTACTGCAAGACTGAACGATTCTGGTTGAAGAGGAGGTGGTCTAAGGCATAATCTATCACCCACTTACACTGCAGTTCTTCACTACCCCCAGGTGACCGTCCAGTTGTCACTGAGCAGCATTTTTTAGGATAATCATGACTTCAACGACAAGGCCTGTGTGCCTTTAGCTTCCTGATCTCATGCTCAAAACTGCAAATGGACCTTCTCTCTAAATATGCAGATAGGGTGATGACTGATGACCAACAGTTTGGTTTTGGATCAAGAACACGTGAGAGACAGATTTTGTGGTTTACAGTACATTTTCTTCTCTTCACAACTGCTCCATGAGTCTTGTCAAAGTCAGTTTGGAGGATACTTGCCCCTCCTGAGTCTCAGTGCAGCTTCCAGAAGATCATCTGTCTGTCTTCTCCTCCCGTGATCACTGTGGTGCACAAATCATTCATCCACATGGCGGTGACAGCACCTGGACAAAGGAAGAACATTGTTAATATGGACATAGTGTACTCTGCCATAGATCAGTATCATTTTATCTAAAGAAATACAAGTGATCATAATGATTTTATTTCCTTGAATAAAGTTTGTATTATGAAAACTTAATATACAGCCATTTTTTTTAAATGGAGGCAGTTGCATGATTTTTGCTGTGGTGAGATGAGGTATTACAACATCTTGCTGCAAAACATCTGCTTCAAGGGTAACCTCACTTATTAAGACCATGTCACTTGTAACTGGGCCTTTTTTTCGTCCCACGACAGGCAGTTTAAGGAAAATAGGTTTGGTACATCATGTACATTTTGTGACTAAAAGTAAGACGTCAAATATACTCAGACATTTGACCAGGAGTGTATTCCAGAAAACAGGTTCAGGTAGAACTGAGAACAGAAACAGATCATTCTGAGCCCGCTGTTGCAGTTTATCTCCGTCTCATTCTGCTGAGCCTACAGAAAAACTGCCTGACAACTCAAACCTTCCGAGAGTGTTTCTATGTATAAAACACAAGTCTAAAATTTTAATTGTAACCTGAAAGCTTTACAATCAAAGTTTTCTAATTAAGCTGATGTGCCATTTTATTTTTTATTATAACTTATCTTGCCACCCATCAGGTTACAATTGAATAGACAATAAATTAATGTATACTACACTATAACTGAATCTTCTCAATAAAAGGTAACAGTGTTATTTTATTGTCCACTTTCTTCAGGTCAGACTAATTCGCTACTGCTGTGCATTAAAATTCATACTTCTAGCTCCACTGGATTAAAACAGAGGTTATTCACCATCACATTAACACGTAGCGAGTCAACTGAACCGAGTTTGTTCACCCTGCTGTGGGCTGTTGGATGATGAGCTGTTACCTGAGTGTGCAGGGATCCTCTTGGTTACCGTGTTGCTGAGCAGGTCCCACAGCAGGAGGTCACCAGACTGTCCCCCACACAGCACGGAGTTCCCGTCCCAGCAGAAACACCTGCAAACAGACACAGCATCAGTCTGCAAGAAAACTCAATCAGTTCAACTTTATTAATGTTCCTCTGGCTTTAACGTGCTGTTTCTCAGGAGCTTTGACCTCTTGCTTTGGGTAAGATGTTTTCTTACCTTTGCTCCTCCTCAGCTTTCACATTTGAGATCATCATTCCTGTCTGGACGTCAATCACCTTCATACAGGAGTCTGCGCCGACACTGAGAACGTGTCGACTATCTGTGGATGTCAAACTAAAAGTTGTTACTCTAAAGTCCGTCAAGTGTTCTATTCATGTGGTTTGAATGGACAAAAGAAATCATCTTTCAGATCATTTCCATGGTGATTTAACTTCTCAGTTCAGCTCTGAAAACTACTACAGGACCTATGGTGCATAATGGATTAACCTGTTACCAGAATATGACCAATGCTTTGGCAAAAAGTTTCTCTTTGGTGCTAGTAAGTTTGACTGTGCAGCGGTGGAATAAATATTTAATAATATGTATGATTTCTGCAAAAATAGACTTTCATCATTACACCTGCCTGTCAGGGCAGATAGTGTAGATGATATGCTGTACTGTGCAAAAGTCTTAGGCCACCATTAGATTTGTTGTTTTGGCAGTGCTATTACGACCATTTATGTTTATTTTTTATTTCTTAGTCTCTTTATTAATATACTGCTAGAAAATATAGAAATTGTGTACACAGTATTAAAAAACAAAGATATATATATAAAAACAGCTTCTTTAGGCTAAAGTGACAAATATTGAGTGTGATCTCTGTAGAGGAATCTGATGAGAAGTTTCTCAGAGTTTCTTCTTTGAAACACCAAAAGAAGTCCAATAAGGACCTGACTCAGCATCTGGCAGCTTCATCTGGCGCCAAATTGATCCTTCCATAGCCCAAAAAAAAACCCTGATGAGGAATGGCCTTTGTGAAAGGACACCAGCCAAGAAACCACTTTTAGTGTTTCTAGTTGTTCTAATGTAAAAACTGAGAAATAAATATATATGGACATCATAGCATTGCTGAAAAACTAATCCACAAGTGGCCTGCACAGCACTGTACAGTTTAAAGAACACCCACCAGGACTAAAAGCTGTGTGGTGGATGGTTCCAGTGTGGCATGGGACCTGCTGCAGTACTTCAAAGCTGCTTGTGTCCCAGATGGTGACGGTCCCATCTTTACAGCCAGACACCAGCAGAGTCCCTGCTGGATTCAGACCAATGGTGTTCACCTGGAAAATTAATTAATACACACATGCAACATAAAAATGTTGTGACTGCACTTTTCTCTTCTCCATTTTCTGTGTATGAATCAAAACAAGTAATAAACCCTGGTTATTTATTTCATACAGAGTATCCTCACCCCAGCATCGTGTTCCAACTCAGCCAGCAACTCAAACTGTGATTTCTTGTGACTGGAGGAGGCACCGGATGCACAATGCCAAACCTGGGAGAAAAAATGCATAATTTACTGTTCAACTTTCAGACTTCAAAACAAACTAGTTTTGACCATAAAACATAAGTTTTTCCCCTTATTACAAAAGCAGTTTTTTTTTCAGACAGAACATTAATGGGGCTCTATACCCCTTTTCAAATTTGACAGTTTTGTTAGTTCTTTAGTCTTTTGGCCCCTGAATCATGACACAATAGATCTGATTTTGGGGACAACTGTGTAAGTAGTGGTGACCAACAACTGTTGTCAGCTAACAGCACATTTTTGGTGCCATGTTAATTCTAAAGTGGACAAAGCCACTAATAGATCACCTTCAGTAGTAGCCTTCTACCATGACCATGTTTGGATTTAATGGCCAGTTGGAAACCTAAGATGCAGTACCTCTTTAAGAGAAAATGCTACTCATCAAACAATTCATGATGATATACAGTATTTGTACATATGTTATAGAACTGGACATAAATTCAAACCTGACTAAATATATTCTGAAAATTGCTGACTTGCTCACATGATGTTGACACCGAGTGGATCCCAAGCAGATGTAATACATGGAAGGCACCAGTAGCGCCAGCGGTTGATGAGTGAATGAGTGGACAAAATGAGAATATACTAGAGTAGAAAATAATATAATTTGCAATCTGTCATAATGATGTCATGTTTGTGTTGCAGCTTTTGTGCTCTGAGCCGTCGAAGCAGTCAGCGTGTCTTATCTACTTTTTATTTTTGCAAAAAGTGCTGTACAAACTGTTTCACCGTTTACTGTTTTTTCATTGACCCTATACCCATCTGAGGGTCATACAGGGCGGCTGGAGTCTATCCCAGCTGACATTAGGCCTGTTTCCACTGGAAAGTTCCTTGTACTTTTAAGAAAAGTTCACAAGGACCAAATCGCCGGCAAGATTAAGTAAATTAACTCACTGACATGTCAAAACAACAATCTGTCGCTCCTTATGTGTGCAGCAGCTTTTGAAAAGTTCCTACAGTGGAAACAGGTCTCTTGAATGAGAGGTGGGACACAGCTGGACAGGTCGTCGTCTGTCACAGGGCTCACACAGGAAACAACCATTCACACTCAGGTGTGAAACTACCTAACCTGCATGTTTACAGAAACCATGCAGAACAAATGTTTCATCATTTCAACTATTTACCTTGACAGTGGAATCCCAGGATGCCGTGTACAGCCGGTCATCAAACCAGCACATTTCACTGACGGCATCATCGTGGCCCATGAGCGTGTCCTGCCGCCTGCCGTACGGGATGGAGTAGAAATAACTAGAGGAGAGGAACATTTAGGTTAGTGGGAAACTGAGGAAAGCTGTCTGATAATGTGCACATGTAGGCTACATACACATTGTTGTCCCAGGAAGAACACACCACAGTTTTACCATCCGCCAGCATCAGGCATGATGATAAGGCCTGAAAAATCAGACAGAGTCAGAGCAGGTCACACAGAGGAACAGAGGGAGAGGTGGTGGGTGAACAGGAGAGTAAAGTCGTACCATGTTAGAGAAGGACATGCTTCTCTGGAACTCCTTCAGCTCTTTGGAAAACATCTTCAGTGTTGAGTCTAGAATGAGGAAATACAAAGATGAGTATTACAGAGTGCAGTTCCTCCTCTATGAGACAGCAGCAATAACAAGTGAAGGAAACATGGTTATTTTTACTTCAGCTGAACTGTAACGCCACCCAGCCACCACCTTCTGATTAATTCAAGTAGAGCAGTGTCTGTTCTGTGTGACAACTATTACTGCTTCACCAGTTGTATTGGTTTATCAGGTCAATCCACTATGAGAACAGTAGAACCCCAGAGAGCACTAGAAGCAGAAGTGGCCTCTGAACAAATAAAAATCTCTAGCACACAATGTCATTAAAAAATTGTGCATTATGAAACAGATTCATCACACCAATCATTGTTCTGCATCAGCAGCTCGTGGAAAATTTACTGCCTCAGAATGTCTAAGGAAGCACTATGTCACACTAGTGGATATATAATTCCATTTCACAAATATTGTATTGCCCAAAATTAAAGTCAGTGTCTGGCGTTAGCTTTTTGCACATCTACACACATCTGTTTGTCTCTGTGTGGAGAAAAGGTGATTGACCTTGGGACGTGGAGAAAATAGCTGCGCCGTCTTGAGTCACAGTAATCCCAGTCACAGCCCTGCACAATGACATGTGGAAGAGAGGATGTGTTCATGAAGCAGTCAGCAAACAGAACTGAGTCATAAACACAGTTGCAAAGGGACTTTAATATCTGTCATGTCTGATACCTGAAAAATGTTTTCCTAATCTAAACAGATGCCTTCGTTTTAGTTTCCTAAATCAAAAGAAGTGTGGTCAGGGCCTAGTGCAGCCATCTGTCCATGACTTTCCCCTCTGTAAGTGTGATATGTAAATATCCTGTGTTAAGTTACCATTTTCAAAACGGTTAGTGTTACAGCTGTTTGCCTTCTCTACATGCACATCAGAGCTTTCATTTCAGTTCACAGTGATTTGACTGGCAAAGCAAATCTGTTTGTGCTTATTACTGCAGCCGACTGAACGCCTGCCGACTTACTCTTTATGGATCTTGTGGCTGGAGACGAGTGTCAGGTTGCTCATGTTTGCCCAGGACAACTTCCTGCTCTCCTCAGTCAAGTCCTCAAAGGATGAGCCCTCAGTCTGAGAGGCTGGAAAACAACAGACGGATAACTGTAGAGATACATGTTGGAAATAAAATCATCCAGATTATGTGGTGGACAACGTGTTGCTAAATAGCACCACTGTTCTTCTGTTAATAACTCTGTTATTCTGTAACTACCTGGAGAAAGTTCACTGACAGGTGAGTTGATGCTGGGGCTTCGAGTAATGTTGTGAAACCGTGGTGTGATCCTCTGAGGATGAGGGCTGGTGAACAGTTGCGTTGGCGTCTGCCCGAACTCGAGGATCTGTGTCAGCATGGCGATCTTCTCATCAGGGTTCTCGATGCTTCGCGGCAACGTGGAAGGAAAAGTCAAGTAAATGACCAAAATAATAATAATAATCTAGAATGAGAACTGTTGAGGGATTTTCTTAAATACCTGTCACAGTTGATGCCGCCTTCATAGGTCAGAGGGTGAAACACTGAAAGACAATTAGACGTGTTCAAGTTTGTCCAGTTTTAGTGAGTTTGATGTTGAAAGCAGCTGCTGGTTATTTTACCGTTGTGAGCTGCCACAGCTTCACTGCCTCTCTGTTTGTAGCCAAACACCAGGTCAATCCACTCATGAAGATGCTCTGATACATACTGACTCTCCAGTGCTGCCTTGTGCTTTTGAAGAAAATCATTTGCATCTGAAACAAGGACAAATGGTAAATTTGCAGCAGCACACAGAGCAAAATATGTTAGCAGGTGGATGTTGGCAGGATCGTACCTGAGGCCCACGTTGGCAGAATGACATCACCAACTAAACATCCATTCTGCCTTCTGCCCAAGTCAAGATTCAGTCTGTTTTCCAGGAAGCTGCAGTCGCTTCCATAAAACTCAGGAATCAACTATATGACAGGAGAAAAACACACACGTCAGACTGCATAACAAGAAACGTGCACATATCTACGGAACCCATTAATAGACCCTTGAAACAGTACTTTACCAGACATAACAATTGCTGCAGCTTGGTTGAACTAAGCACAGAACAAGCAGACTAGTCCTGCTCTGACACCACCTGCTCTCTCCCTGTCTCTTTTACTGAGCCATACTCATATCACAGTGCAAACAGAACTCGTCTTGCTGAAAATGATCCATAGTGACTAAGTAACAGACTTTTACCTCTTTAAAGTCAGTTGCTCCCTCCAAACAGTTTTTCCATGTTTCTCTTATGCTGTAAGAAAGAAAGAAAGTTCTTTTTAAGATTTAAGAAAACAAATCTAATAGTCATTTATGCAATAAAACATTACAATTATTTTTTACAGTTTTTTCATAGTAACCATACATTTTTAAATAACAAGCAATGCTACACAATCATTTATTACTATTATTAACAGTATTTAGAGGTCCTAATCAGTTACTACTTCAACACCAAAAATAGATTTTAAATGTGCAGTTTTTATTGATAGTATTCTTAAATTATTATCAGTTCTATTGCTGGCAGCAGCATAGAGATATTCACTTCTTAATACTTCTGAGTGACGCTCACCCTCCAAACCTATTAGAGATCTTCAATTATTTTGCTTCTGATTTAGAGAAATTTTATAAGACGGATACCTGAAGGACTGGACAGATTTTTCTTCGATTGATTGCCAAAACCTGCATAGTGTAGCTTTAACTACTGATTTCTTCTCTAGAAAAAAACAAACCTGTTAAACATTCGATCTGCGTGGTCATAGCGGCCGTTCTGGACACACAGCATGTGCTCTGGAGCTGCAAAAAGAACAGTTCACAATTAACAAAAGACATAAACATCTTGTAATTTTGGCAGTGACATCATTAAACTTCAAATTTAAGGTTTTGGATGTGCCTAGAACAATTACAAGTAAGTATTAGACCTGTCATCACCCCAGTCTATAGCAAATCGCAACAGTACCTGAAGTCAGGCTGACAAAACAGTGAAACACTGAGCACAGCCTGCGTGTACTGTGAAAATAATCAGCGTGAGGTGTGTGACATACCGACTCTGACCAGGTAAAAAAGGACGTAGCCTGGAGATGAGTAGTGGCTGCCGTACATGAAGCAAGGTTCAGGCATGCCTTTGTAGCGAGCCTGTGAACAAGAGGACGACTCAGTGGTCACTTCTGGATGGAGACAGTCCAGGAACAAGGTAACACCAGTGAATCGTACACAACAGTCTCACCAGTAGTCTGTCCAGCCGCGCTCTGTTCAGGGCCCCCACAGGTTTGCTCAGATCTCTGAATGTGGCAGCGTTTGTCAGATCTGGGAGACACACATTCACACTTTAACTGTTCCTCTGATTTTTAAAGTGAAGCTGACAGACAAAGCAGAGTGGAGTTGAGCTGTTAAGTTAAGGCCTGCTGACCTACCTAACTGTATGCTGGTGTAGTCAGCGATGACCCAGGGGAAGACCGGATACTGGGAGAGGTCGTTACAGCTGCGGTCAGCCAGGTTGTTCAGGTGGAGGAGATACTGATAGTTACTGAGATGACCACGCTGCCACTGCAGCATGTAACTCTCTGCTGTGTGCTCCATCATGTGGTTCTCTGAGCAACAAGGAGAAACTCAGCATGGTTAGATGTAATATGTTTCCCAACTCAACAACAGCACTTTTGGATCACTGACACTCTGCACTTGTACTCAATACTCTCAGCATTTGAATTTAATAAGTGGTCAAACCAGCTGCCGTTGGCACTGACAACCTGGAAAACCAGCTTCCTGTAGTTGCGGATTAGACCTGCACAACATTCAAGAGGAATTTTCTTCTTTATTTTTAGTACGTCTGGTATGAACAAGTCTCTCAAGGTCATTCCACAGTATCTATTGGGTGGAGCTCCTTTTATTCTGTAAGAGATTTACTTCAGTGTTTAGGGTCATCAACAGACTTCTGAGCTTCATCACGATATCCTGAAATTATCCTGGAAGACTCTTTAATAAACCTTGGATTTCGTATTCCTCTCAACAGTGGAGCTATTTATTCCCTGAGGCAGCAAAGCCCCAAATCATCGTTTTCATGTACACAGTGCCCCTTTTACACCATACACACTGACAAATATCTAACTCATCATGACCGTGTGAGTATTTTCTGCGTTATGCAAATCTACAAGTTTTCATATTAAGTCTTCTTTGTTTACATCAGCTGTTGCTTCTTGTATATAGCAAACTTGAAATGTTGGACAGTGTCAATCAAAGTAGCTCTAAGCCACACATCCAGAAAGATTTCATTGAATGGACTCAAGTTTGTTAACCGCTGACTTCAATAAGCTTTTTTTTTTATTCACGGTTGATGAATAGATGCAGATGTGGCCACATTTTGAGACACAATTATACATAAATGCAGATAATTAGCATTCTCACCGCTGTAATATTAAAAGTTTGCACAACAGGAAAATGAACACATCAAAGAAGCCCTACTTTATTCTAGGCTTTGATTTTTCTCACCCAGGAAAGTGGCGATGTAGTAGTAGATATCGTCTCTGTCTGCTGTGCTGTAAAACTTTAGGTAGATGTCAGAGCAGAAATCATTCTCAGAACAGAACACCTCCAGACCCTGGATCAGGAGAGAGACCAAACACATTAACATGCAAATGCACACACTCAAGACATCATCCTACTGTACAGCTGCAGTAACAGTCAATGTTCTCAACCATGGTCCTTACGGACACCTGCTATGCTTGTTTCCAACCATCCCACTGCTTATTACCAGGATCAGGGTCAATCAGTAGCTGGAAGATACCAATTAACTTTTTCTTCCCCAATCTAAGATGGTATCTTCCAGCTACTGATTGATTGAACACACCTGATCCAGGTAATCAGCAATAAGCAGGGTAAAGGTAGCTGGAAACAAGCAGGGCAGTGGTCCTTGAAGACCATGGTTGGGAACCACTGTTTTAAGCTTGTTAGGTATTTTTATGTACCCTTGTGACTCACCAGTGGTCTGAGTCCATGCCGTCTTTTGTAGATTCTCCTGACTTTGTGAAGTTTGATTTGAATCACATGTTCCTAGCAGGAATAAACAGATAAACTATTTATGTGTGATGAGATGCCAGTGGTTTAGCTTTTCACTGAGAGCAGTTAAATGACCTGTAGTTAGCAAAATACCAGAAACCAGCATGTCCACTCAGATTTGTCAGCTCACCGGATATCCATTCAGGGGCTGGAAGTAAAGGTTTTCATTCGTTACGCACACATGGCCTGGATTGGACACCAGAGGCATGACCATCTCCACTGCACACTCCATGTGAGGCTTCTCAGCCATGTTCTGAAAGCTTTACAGCAAAGTAGCATCACTGTACTTCATGAAGCAACCATTTTGGTTTTTATATTAAGCAAAAAGCAACATCAACATACCAGTTTTTGTCAAATGATGTCCTCGCCAGTCGCGACTGTAAGTTGGCTTCAATCTAGAAGTACACCAGAAGAAACATGTTTGATGATTGATTGAATAATTACATGATGGCTACCAACAATTATAAAACTAGAATTACCACATGGCAGTTGTCTGCCTCCACTAACCAGTCATGCTGCATCCCAAAAAATGTTGTTCAGTAGCAACTGTACACATTTTTTAGTTGCTGAAGACATTTCACCTGTGATTTTCCTTCATCAATTCCTTCATCAGTTCAGAACTGAAGAAGCCTTCTGGATATGAGGTGAAACGTCTTCAGAACCTAAAAAACTTTTTTTGGGATAACCATGACCTGGACGACTGAGAATCTTCAGTCGTAAAATACTGTTACTACAGTATTTTACATTCATGTCTTTCCAGACTCAAATTCAAATAAGTTTATGCATGAGTCCAAGCAGATGTTTGACCTCTGGCCTTTGGTCACCACAATCTAAACAGTTCATCACTGACTCCAATTGAACAGTTACACCAAATTTGAAGAAATTCTTTCAAAGCACTTGCGTTCACGACAATGGGCCACATAAACTGGATGAACGTGAAGTCTGTTTGACCTTGACCTTTGAGCACCAAGGTCAAATCAGTTCATCACTAAGTCCAAGTTGACATTTGTGCCAAATTTGAAGGAATTGCCTCCATGCATTCCTTAAATATCGCGTTCACAAGAATTGGGTGGCCACAAGGATGAACCGACAACCCCAAAAACATAATAACTCCAGCCCTGGCTATCGTCGGAGCGGAGGCATAATAATCATTGACTGCAGGAAGCAAAAACATAAAAGTAAGTTAAGCCTTAGGATTTATGAATAAACAATTAATTAGTTGTGATAGTAGTGATCAGATCTTCATCATGTAACAATGATGAACAAACAAGTTATTTTAACTAATAACACAAAATCATTGTATTGTTGTTTTCCATACTGAGACATTCACAATGTAGTGTTGGAAACATTATGTGAACCCCTCGGCTAATGACATCAACAAAAGCTAACTGGAGTCAGGAGTTAGTTAGTGGAACCAGACTGGAGGTGTGGGTTAGAGCTACTTTCTGTTTGCTATTCGCAAGAAACATCTGCCTGCAGTTCTAAGTCTCTATACTTTTGACTTAGATGATGATCAGATCACATTTTACCACCAGCTAATGCAGAAAAGCAGCACATGGCAAAGGAAGAGACATTTTTTTTGCCACTGTACATGTAATTTATGCTTTTGATTTACAGCGTTTCCTGTTCTTTCAGTTTGCAGAGATCTACTGTGTACTTTAAACTCACCATTGCAGTCTGGTCTCCGAGCTTATCCAGACAGGATGCTCTGTGAAGCTGTAAAAATTACCAGAATCAAGAGGAGCAACATCCTGTGTTCTCTTTAAAAGTAAGACTGAAAGATGACGTCATATCCAACATCTTAAATTATTTCCCACCAAGCTCGGAGGCACCGTTATTTTGGAATAGCCACATACCTGAAGTAATGTTTGAACAACGTCTTCTGTTTTACTCCAAACTTCAAGCTGAAAGGTAATTTCCTTTGTTCCCTGTAAAAGTAACAGAGACGTTCATTTAATTTAATTTGAACACATTCCGCCTCTTCAGAGTTTTCCTAAATCCATGTCTTCTCTAACATAGACAACCGCATCAACAGATTTCAATATAACAGACTGTGCCCCCCCCCCGACTCACCCTTTCATTTCTGTATGGTGCTATGACGTTGCTTTCTTTGATGTAAATAACCTGAAATCAATTAGACAATCAAAAGACCTGTCATCACAAATAATACATCGCTGGAGCAATTCAAGATGTGGACGATCAAAGGCAGGTGAAGACCCAATCGAGTAAATCACGTCTTTATACTCACCTGTTCAGATGAAATAAAAATGGCAGGTGGCTTAGGTCTATGAGGAAAACACAAAAAAAAATTCATGTAGTGCATTACTGTGTAAAATTTAAAGCTGTGAAATCAAGGAAGGAGAATTGAACTTTGGGATTCTGCTGAAAACCACCAATAACAAATATTAAATGTGTTCCTAGCTGTCTGTCACGTCAAACATAATATTAGTTTGATGCATTTGTAAAATTGGGTTTTGAAACAGGCTTCCCAGCACACTGTTAGCAACATCTGTGTGTCATTTTTAAGTCACCAAACCACTTTGATGAACTAAACAAACACGTGTGTGAACTGAATTTATGAAGTGAAACTACAGAATGCTCACTCATTAAAAGGGTTGCTCTCTTTCTCCACAAATTCAATCTTCTTACAGTCTCGAAGAGGAATCTACAGAAACCAAGAAAACAACAATTAGCTGAAAAAATGTTCATTTACACTGGAATATAAACAGATACAGACGTCGAGTACGAGTAATGATGGTGGCTTTCATCATTCCCATTTATGGAAACGTCATATTTTCTTTTTTGGTAAAAAAGAAAACACTTAAAATACCATGAATCAAAAATTATTAAAACAAACCTTTACAATTGGTTCTGTGAGATCATCTGGATCAAATATGACCGATTTGGAACAGACTTTCAATGAGCCTCTGATTTTTCTGGAAAGAAAATACACAACGTTAGCTTGTTGGCACTGACAACACGTTGTCCATCATGTTAAACACTTTTTTAAAATACTGTGTCATATAAAATCTAAAATTGATAAGTCAAATATTTTAAGCAGCATTGAAGCCAATATAAAAAGATTATTTGCAATTATTTCAGAAAAGTTGCAATAAAATTGCTAACTGCTAGCAACTTCAAGCTAGCTCTGTCTCAGTATTGTGTCCTTTTTCTCCTGAAATACAATGAACGTAAACAACACATTGTTGGACATTTATTTAAGAGCAACAAATGTGAAAAGGTTTTTTTGTAGGGCCTTGTTTTGTGTTATAAAGCAAGATAATGAAAATCCCAGTAAGTTACTGTGAACTCACTGGAATATATTGGGACATTAATTATCACATCTATTATTATCACACACACAAAAAAAAACACATGGGTTTGTATGTTATAAACTTATATTTAACTAATTTCATGTTGAGTGAGTTAAACAAACTGGTTAGAGGCTGTATTTTTTTAATCAAAAGTTTGTATTTGTCCATTTGCGGTGGACACATTCACAGTTATAAATACTGGATAGCTGATACAGCCTAAATATTTCCCTTCTCTTTGGCCACATTTCCTCTAATTCTATATAACAATAAACTAAATAGTCTGAATAGTCTTGTTTAGGCTTTGTTTTAGTTTGCTCAAGCAACAGAACAAGATGATGTTTGAACAGCTGTAAGGCCAATTCACAAGGGGTTTTCACCTCTTGATTCTATGAGTTTATGGGTGGTTTTAGGGATGTTTCATGTTTGGTCAACATGACAAGACAGATCAGAGTTCTCACTCAATTTGAGCTTATTATTTGTAGAAGAACCATTGTTATTAATCTGAATTACCTCTCCTTTTTAGAACCGCTTGCCACCTGGTATGCAGTGTGCTGTTCAAAATAATACTCCTCCAAATCCAGCAACAAGAGGGAAAATCTAGGGACGTACAACAAAAAAGGAGTGTGAGAGGACATGAAACAACTGCTGTGGTGTGTTCAACATCATTTAAACAACAGGATCAGCCCACCACTAAAATTAAGTAGAATTACCACATCATGGTCATATGCCTCCACCAACCACTCAGTTGCAATTTACACACATCGATCCATCCAGACTCATATTATTCATATTCTAATTAGTTCAATACAAGTTGTAATGACTCTTGATGGCGATGATCATTTGGCTTTGAGACTAAAAAGGCTAATTTGAGCTCCTGTGTCTTTAAGGCCCCTTCCTCTGGTCCCACTCTGATTGGCCAGCTTGTGAAAGTCTTCCTGTGGGCTGAACTATGCCTGGCTGAAACAGCACTGTCCTTCTGCAACAACCTATAGCCGAAGATCCTGCTGCACGCTGCGGCAGTTCGTCCCTGATGTGCCATGAACAGATAAAAACTGTATCCATTGCTGTTTTATGGTTTCATCTTTGAGAAAACTCTTGAGAACCACCAGCCAGCATGCAAACACATACTTTGGGCATCTGACTATGTGTAACATAAACACCCAACTTCAGACCATGAAAAGCATAATATGACCCCTCTAAAGTGGAAACAAGTTATATATAGTCTTTAGTGGCTCCAGAGGGAGCTCTGCAAAGCCTGATAAATGTCCTCTAGGGAGGTCACTAGCTCAAGTTGCCTTACAGGTAATATAGGCACCAGGTTTAAATATGATGTCTTTATCTGCTGCATCGATTTTAATACTTTCTACCGCAAGTCTGACAATGTTATGAGTGGAATGCTCAGCCAGTAAAGTACTGCTTTAATACCTGATGTGGTCAGATGTTTGTAATGTTAATACAGACAGTACATTTCAGGAGAAATGAAGTAAAACTCTTGTCATGTGATGTTGTGGACAAAGCGACATGTTATAATGAGATGCCAACTTGGGGAAAACAGAGAACTTTCACAAGAAAAGCATCAGAAGCACAGTAGAAAAGCAGTGTAACAACATACGTAAACCTAATTTATTATGACAGGTATTCAGTCTGTAACACTGGACTACAGTTTCACTACTGCTCTGCAGACAGTGTGTCACAGCTGCTGCAGAAATAGTTTCTCCTCTATGAAGCGGAGCCGACTTCTCTCTGGCCAAATGCCCTCTGAGTCAAAGTGCAGTGACTGAGCACTCATTTCAATTCAGTGATCCCAGCCACGCGGGAAATCATTTAAAGGCTTTTAAAGAACAAGGCACTTAGCTCTGGTGCAGTATTAGGATTTTCAATATATCACATCCATTTGTTCACCACAGATGCACGAAGGTCCAATATGATGGATCTGAGGTGAACATATTCCAAAGACTTGTTTTGTCAGATTAGCAATTAAAACACTAACATGTTGAGTTAATAATTAATATATTGTACAATACTGTTAATAAGAATTCATAAAAGTAAATCTAGGTGCTGGTCAGAAGATGGACTAAATAAAATATTCATAGCAAACCATGATTTACAGGTCATATTAATTAATTAATTAATAAATAAATCTTGGAAACATCAGTTAGTTGACGCAGAAATAATCAAAGTGACATGTAGCCTTGATGGGAGCCAGCATCCAGTCAGTTCAGATGGAGCTTCACATTAAACGTATTTAAAGTCACTTTGGGAAACTTTCCATCTGCAGGATTTACAGTAGATTCTACATGAGAAGACTAAACAGCTGTCGCCTTATCTGACTCGACTTGTTTGTCTTATCAGTCGCTCACTGTGACACACTCAACTCCTGCTCCTCTGGGGCCTCTCGAGATGCCTTCAGGAACAAGAGCGCATCACCCAGCTGACAGAGGAGCTCTCATCAGCGGAGCGGCTCAGACGCGCAGGCCGACACATACACACGTCGACCTCCACGGCTGTAACCAACCTTTCTTTAGTCCGTTCCTGCGTCTTTACAAAAGCCATGGCTGCACACCATCCTCTTCACAAAGCGTGATCACCGAGCTCCCACAGTCAGATCTGTGTAAACACGGAAGCCAGCTGGAAACCACGTGACTCAACACCGGAAAGTACAGAGGTGTCACTCTGACGCTATTTCGGGGTACCGTCACTGAGTAGCAATTTTGCTCATTCTTTTCTGTGACAAAATTACTTTTCCATAATGTACAGGATGTAATAAATATGTACTTTTACTTCAGATTTATATGAAGGTATAGTTACTGGTTACTTATTGGAATCTCGTTAGTAACACAAAATACAGTATATTCATAAGACAACTGATTGTTCCTTAAGGAGGCACTCCACTGACTCAACACTGCACACCTGTAAAGTTGATAGACTTGTTGAGAATAATTCAAAACTCAACAGAGGTCAAATTGTCCTGATTTAAATTTTTGATGTGGCTGAATAATAAAAAAAAAAAACACGTCTCAGTTTCCCTAGTGCAGCATTAATCATCTTCATCATGAGGATATCACTTTTTTGTTAAATGTATTTATTTAAAGTAATCCTTTATTATTTTTACTTTCTTTCTCTATTAAAATATATTTTAATATTTTAAGTTGTTAAACTGCTGTTAATGTAGACGTCTTTGAGCTGCATGTTGTGTACGAATGGTGTTACATAAATAAAGTTTATTATTTTTAGTAAATTAAATTAGTTACATTTAAATTAACTTAACTGTCAAAGGCCTTCATCAACCTGCAATGTGACACATTTTGTAGTCTATGTTTTGGGGCAGGGAAGTATCCTTCCACACATAGACGATCTTTGTCTAACGACGTCTTGACGTGTCACCGGGGGCCGTGAGGGAAGTTTCCGATCTTGAAGTGTGTCCAGTTTGAAACAGTCTCCGTGGATGAGATGTAGAGTTGTTTTTTTGTTGGGAACCATGTCCCCGCTGCAGAGAGTCGCCAGGTCAACATGCAGTGGAGAAGACACATCACTGGCCTCGCTTTTAGTTCCGTTTTTGTTGTGTCATATTTCACCAATAAGGTGAGTGTGGAGGGCAATGAAGTCGGTAGATGAGGAAATTAAAAAAAAACAAAACTTTACTTTTTAGGAGTCGAGATTCTCAGCGAGATTCTCGTTTACCTGTGTAGAAAACCTGACTTGTTTCATGGAAAAGTGCAGTCACACTCTGATCATGAATAATAATAAAACGAAACATGAGCCTTTTCTGACCTGCTGTTATTAATCCGGCGTGAACGTGGCCCATCAGAGCAGCACAGTCTACAACACCTCTTATTCTGGTAGGAAACTTCTGCAGGAAATGAAGATGAACAAGTTGTAAAAAAAGCGTTGATGTTGGATGTACTGTTTGCCGAAGTGAAGAGTGAATCCCACCAACAATAAATCATGTAGTTGTTACTGTATTGTAGCAGGAAAGCGCTTCAGATAGGCCTGGATGTTCTGAATTGACCGAATTTTGATAGAGGTTTGGTGCCAGGGGTGGAGCGCCACCTCTAGTCAGAATGATAAGTTGTAAAAGTTATCAAAGCTACACTGGTTGTATGTGATAAACACATGACGTGAATTCTATCTTGTTTTTTTCTCCAGTTTGTCCTGTCTGTGTTAAAATTCACATATCCAACCTTGTTTCAAGGGTGAGTACCTGATGGTGAAAATCTAATGCTTTATTCACCCGTGGCCACACGGATGTCTGCAATGAAAAACACCTGGAATCCCCTTAAAAGTCAAATGATGTTTTTAAGATAATGCTCCTGAAGCCAACAGCAGTGTCACAAAATTGCCTGTTTTATTGAACTAACGCTGCTAAAATCCTACAACAACACTGACTTTACAGTCCTAAGATAAGCAGAATGTCCCCACAAATGACAGCCTGTAACCGTTTGAGGTTTGTTAAAGTAGTGATATTATGTTTGTAAATGTCTTTATTTTTACCAATTCTATTTCCAGAGAAGCTTTTTTTCCCCCTAAAGCATAATAAAAACTAACATGATTTATTATCTGAGAAAATTAAAAAGTGGACTTCCTGGAAAAAAGACATTTCCTTCATGGCAGCACAGTAATATCTGCATATTTGATACATTTTTCATAAATTCAAAAGGTGGTTTATATTTACAAAATACTTTACACAACAGAAGTTGAAAACACTGAATTTTTTTGACTTTGTCCTTCTGTCAGATAAAGTTTCAAGCAAATGGACAAATCACAGTTTCTAGTCTCAACTTTTCTATTGGATTAAATTGGGTTTTGTAAATCTGCATAATAATTTACCTTTTACCTGTTGCAAACCAAAAAGTGACTGATGAGAAGCCAACTCAAAAATCCTCTCTTCATGTAAATGCATGTGTTCAGGTGGCAGACGTTTATCGGTGCTGTTCTCCTTCTACTCTTTGGAAAGCTGGGATGGGTGGAATTGAGCCGTATCACCAGGTACTTCTCTTAGATCTTAGATCACTAGGATTTATGCTCAGCTTGCATATGGAGAGTTGTGTGTGACGTGTTAATGTTATATTACAGGTCAGCAGCTCTTTCCTGGCTCCCAGCTTCACTCCTGTTTGTAGGGAACATATATGCTGGCTCCAGAGCTTTGTCACGCATAGTACGTTATACAACCTATTACACTGAATTATGTCACTTACACCATCTGTATTATACAAGATTGCTCACGTTATATGTGTCCTCATACATAAGAGTATCTGCCTTACTGTGACAGTGTCAGTGAAATGTTGCTTTCCTCTCTGTGCAGGAAATTCCTTTCTTCTTCACACTTCAGAATTCCTCTCATGTTGTTAGTTACATAATCCTGAAGGTGGTGCAGAGAGAGGTAAGTGCATGCACCACCAGCTGTGTGTGATTATGTGCAGTACATTCTGTTCCCATTAGGAAGCAAATACGGGAAGATGACCTTAAGTAACAGCTACATACATGTATCATCATCACTACAGTGTTTCTAACTATGCATTGCTTTAATATGCTCTCATCTGTGCTCTCCACAAGCAGAAGACACAGTGGCTGAAACTGATCAGGTTTGTCCTTTTTTCCACCAGAGCAGGACTGAGATGTATCACAAACACAAGATTATGTTTAACTGTAATATGTTGATATTTCTGCCAGAAATACACTACATTTCAGTCATCTTACTAAAATTGTCAAAATACTAAGGGCAAGTCACTTTAAATGTGCAGGGTGTAACATTTAGAGGGATCTATGAGCAGAAACGGTAGATATGTAGCATTCATCATTTTCATTATAACTGTCAGCAGTTTGCAATAGTGTGGAAAAAAGTGATTGTGTTTTCTTTAGCCGAGAATGAGCCTTTTATATCTACACAGAAAGTGGGGCCCTGGTCACAGAGGCCACCATGTTTCTACAGTAGCCCAGACGGACAAACCAAACACTGACTCTACAGAGGGAATTTAGCATTTTCAGACTGAAGCTGGGTTAACTAAATTCAGCTTTTCAATATAACTACCTGACGTAACCTCATCACTACTTGATGCAGCTGTAGACAAAGACACAGCATCGTGGATCCAACAGGCATCTAGTGCATCTTGAATTGTAACTGTAGAGCTATATTTGTTTCACTGTTTCCTTTTCATCTGAGAAATTAACTGTCTTCCAGAAAGGAGCTAGCTTAATAACAAAGCTCTTAAATTTACCATGAATCAGTAATATCTATACAATAAAATACAAAGCACAATGATGAAACATTTATTATCTACACATGCTGGTTCTCCTTACAGTGTTTTCCTCATGCTGCTTTCAGCCATCAGTCTTCCCCTCTATGATCCTCAGGTAAAAAACATGTTGAATTTCTTATTACCAGTGATGGATTTTGATGTAGTTGGTATTAATCTGGTGCCTTCATTTGTTTGCCTGTTTTGTAGTTAGACTACAGTGGTTACCACTGGGCTGTAGCTCATCTGTTTTGTGTTGGTAAGTCTGTTCAGATTTTTACAAAATTTTACAAATGGCTTTTAGTTTAATCCGTTTCCTCACGTATTCCGTCTAGTCACACAGAAGAAACAAACCATTCAGTCAAACCAAGCTGTATTTTAACATACAGTAGAACAACTGTGGATTTTTGTCACTAAAAAGTGTATAATAAGTAACAAATGGCTATTATTTCAGAAAGTGTGAGATGTTCTCATATAATTATGTTATATAATATTCTTTAATTTCTCAGGAGCATACAGAGTGTTTAAAGGTCATTACAAGTCCAGTACGTTGAGGTATGTCTAAGGACAGTCGATGGTTCTTTAACTTAAAACTTATATATATATATATAAAAAAAACGTTAACACCAGCTCTGCTGCTTTTTGTCATGTTTTCATTGTAGTGACCTTGAACAGCAGTGCATTAACTACGTGTTCAGGTAAGAATAAAAAACTGTTCTAAATTATCTGGATCTGAGGCAAATGTAGTTTCTACAGTTAAACAGTGTCAGTTTAACATGTAACAGTTCAGTCGTCATCAGCACAGATCACTGAGCTCCTCTCCTCTTCTTCTCTCTCTCTCTGTCCACTATCATGCCATCATTGCATGTTGTTAACTTTGTGTCGTCTCTCTCCCCTAGTTGTGCTTCGTCCTCTCTGTCTCTCTTTCTCTCTGTACCTTTCTGCAGGTGTCCTCGACCTCGGAGTTG
>JAUMHL010000013.1:30815001-30826041 GCA_032362345.1 Sandelia bainsii
ATGTAAAGTGCCTTGAGATGACCTTTGTTATGATTTGGCGCTATACAAATAAAGATGAATTGAATTGAATTGAATCACGTGTTATCTACTTAAGCTTCAGGTATCAGTGACTAATTCCAGCTTCTCCTGCTCTAAATTACAGTGTACTGCTCCTGGCTATTGCTGCTCACCTGACAGGTACGAATGGCCCTGTACACAGTGCATATATGTGTAGTGGCTAATGCTGAGATAATAAAGGTGCAACAATCCAATGGACACGGTTCTTCCTGGAATAATTTTTTACCTAGTTCATGACTTAGTAGATGATACATGGGTAACTTGCTGTGCGTGCGTGCGTGCAACTCTGATATTACTGCGTTACCATGAACGACACTGTCTGCATTTGTGCATAGCAAACAGTGTTTGTTGATTTGCAGGTGATCTCACTGGTGTCCTGGAGTTCCCTTCCCTTCACTCTCACACATTTCACTGTGGATGCTGTGCCAGGTGAATGGACACTTGATCAGTAGCCACTAACTTTGTTACTATTGCACATGTTGCAATAGTTACAAGTTGAAAACATGTGAAGTAGCCCTTTAATGGGAATAGCAGTTTTTAAGTACCATAACTATCATCAGTCCTCATTGTGTGTGTTTTATTCCACAGTGCACTGCTGGGGTTTTTGTTGCTGTTGGCCACAGTTAAACTAAAAAGTGGACTGTCCCTTGAGCACTTTGGGGTCTGGATGTTTTTGTCTAAGGTGATTGTGTTTGTTTTTAATACATTCAGGTATGACAAAATATGTCAGCATTGTTAATAGGATCACAACAATGCCCCCCCATCAGTGTTGATTGTAACATGATGGTTTATTATTTGAAATCAGTTTTAATTAGTAGATTAAAAGAAGTAAGCACATTTTGTCCTTTCCTCTCAGGTTATTGCCATGTGCCTCTCCGCGTTCATTTTCAACATGGACATTAATGTTCCATCTCTCATCTGGTCGGTATCTCACCTGCTTTTATTCCCTGCACACATTTGTCTCATGTCATAATAGTTACAGCTGATTTTCAGACAAATGTGCCGAATGTTTATTTTTCACTGTATCTACTTAACTCTGAGCATCATGTCACTGGATTCATCGTTCAGATTTCCCATTATCATAGATAACCTTATTTATGTGTCCCACTTAATTTTTTTACTACTTTCTTGAATCACAGGAAGGATTAAAATGCTTTACATTTCTGAAACTTTCAGATGATGAAACTGTTGAGGACATTGACTGTTCTTGTGATTGTTTACAGTGTGATCATAAGTCATGTTGGAGAGGCCCTGCTCCTGTATTCTGACAGAGAATCTCACTAGTGATGAGGAAATTGCAGCTCTCAGGACGGATGCACAACTTGCACTTCAAAATTTATTTTGTTAGAAAATACTATTTTTTCACATTATTTTTCATGTGTGCTCTGACAACCTGCTGAGCCAATAAAATTCTCTGTGTACATTTTGTCTTCTCATTGCACTCAGGTCACTCACTACATCAAATGATTTTATTTTAAATGATCAGGATCTAAATATTTCTCCTTTCAGCGACTGAATCTAGTCCTGGCATTAGGTGTAAAAGCCATTTGCAGTCATTAATTCAGTCTTTTCATAACATTTAGAGAAGCCGTTACTGTTATCTTAAACTGAACGAAGAATCGTATTTACAGATGTAATAATTTTTATTTATTTATCTGAACATATTCTAACTCACTTACAAAAACACAAAGAACATTGGATCTATAAAAAGAAGCAGCTCTACAGTACTCCTCAGTGCAATTAAAACACATTAACTGTTCTCCAGTGTTTAGTTGTACATAAACATTTTTTAGCTCTCCTGCTGCTTTGGTTTAGGGGAGAATAAAGCATTGAATGGTTGTCTTCGTCGTGAACGAGCCTGAGGATTAGTCTCTTCCTTTATGTAACCTAGAAACAAGGAAAACAACACAAACACATAACTCTATATGTATGTAAATGTTGAGCATCTTAAAACCCCATAATTCTCTGTTGCTCTTTGGCTCCCCCTACAGTTGGTGAGTGTAATTCACTTTAACACAACTGTCCTGAACACCAATCATGCTTTGACCAGTTCTCTGAATTATGCCCATGAATATTCATTCATTATGCCAGTCAGTAGTTACTGTATTAATCTAAAAATATAAGATGACTGAGTATGTAACTAAATAACTGCTTAGTTATAAATTTGATAATGTGACATAAAAAAGCTATTTTGGAGGAAGCAAAGATAAAAGAGTGACTGAGTAAGAGACTGGACAAGAGTAAATTTCTGACTGGCTTTTACCTATTGGTGAGACCTACAAGAGATTCTATACTAAATGTTTCATGGTTGCTGTATAGCTATGATGTTTAGCTTTGCGTCAGAGTAATGAAAGTTTTGTAAGTTTTTAGATGGCTAGCTGATTTCATTAGCATTGCATGTTGCTAATCTGAGTTGTATGGAGTGATTGTACAAACTTGGACTGATGCAGGGGAAGAAAATTGTCTGAGCATATATATTTACTTCAAAACATAACTTTGTTTTAATGCTGCAAGTTGTGTTTGTGGTTAGCAGGCACATTATATTGGACAAAACTGACCCTTTTTTCGCCAAGCTCTAATCCCTGTTTATAAACCACTGATCTGTAGAACTAAACCAGTCATCAAAACAGTGCAGGTATGGTTGGAGGATGCCATCACTGGATTAAAAGACTGTTTCGAAAATTTTTGGGACTTGTTTTCTGAGAGTTCAGATCTGGAGAAACACGCCTGCTCAGTTCTGGGATACATAAACTTAAAAAACAATAAAAGTGTTTTCTAATCAGAAACCCTGGACGAACAGTAGAGTAAGGTCACTATTAAAAGAACGTGATGTGGCTTTCAGATATGGGGACCAACAAGCCTACAGAGTAGCACGGCAGGGGCTGGAAGAGGCATCAAGGAGTGCAGTAACAGACTATTTGGGCACAGCAGAGATACCATTTAAATGATTTTGAAGCTTAATGTAAAAAAGTTGGGCTTTATCTCATTGTAGTATTCTCTAGTTTAATGGATGGTTTATCTAAAAATATTTAAATTACCTCTGTCAATGCATGTTTGTGTTGATGGGAATCCAACTTCCCAAAAGTTTTCAGGAGTACAAGGAGGAATGTAAAGAAAACGATGCCTTGAGCATGCAGACAGCTTCTTCTGTTTTTCTTCCTCTGGAAGATGAGCGTAATACTGTAAAAAAGTAAAAAGATCATTTAAATAGCATAAGAGATAAAACAGTTAAGCTCTATACTGAAAAGTAGTAGCTGCTCCCTTTCAGGGTCGCCACAGTGGATCACTTCGCATATTTGATTTGGCAAGGATTTTACACCAGATGCCATTCTTGACGCAACCCTCCCCATTTATCTGGGCTTGGGACCAGCACTAGGGAGGGACCAGGATGTGAAGCACCAACCCTGGTGTTCTTAGACAGTTAGTGATTGCCGACTGCCCTACCTACTTCACCACCATCCCAGCTTAGTTTAACTTTGTACTGAAAATACTTACTATTTCACATTCCTTGCATGTAGTGCCCCTCAGTTTTCTTCTTTCGTCTTTCTTGCGAACTACTGCCACATGTGCAAATGTTGGGTGTCTGATCCAGTAACAGAACAGATAAGTTGTGAGAACCTGACAATTTCTGCAAGACTGGAATCCAAAACCTGTACTTTGATAGGTGATAAACCTCAAAAGCCCAGCAAGTGCCTGCAAACTGACTTCTGTGTAAGGCAAGAAGGCTTACCGTGCTTTACTGTGACCTGGAGTGTTTTCAGGATGATCTTGTTCTAATTTGGGAAACAAACAGGACCACAAACACAAGAGCTGACCACCAATGCCAAACACATTAATATTGGTCAGATTGCATGATGCCAAAGACACAGTTCCCTACCGCTGTCCTCTTCTTCTGCCTGCTCCTCCTCTTCTTTTTCATCATCATCATCATCACAGGGCTGGCTCTGGCCTAGGTGTGAAGAGTTGCAAGAGTTGTACTCCCCGTAAGCTGTTGTATCAAACATCATACCCAAACTGTCATTTGCCTTCTCTCCTAGTCCTTGAAAAGAAGACAGATGATTAAATGATTGATTAAATCACAGCACATTTCACATATTTTATAAAAACAACTGGAACAATTTAGTAACAAATTATTCAAAAAGTTGTGGTTAATATTTACCAGACACACTGTTTCTTCTGTCCTGACTATTTTCTTCTCGACAATTTAGTAAGCTGTGACTGACCCAAGTACAGTCGGGATCTACCAGTTCTTCATTACACTGTTCTTTTTCCTACAATACAGACAAAAACTGTCAGACGAATGTGTGAATCAGTGACAACATATCAAAAATTCAATTACAGAAAATCTACATTAGCAAACAAAAAAAGAATATTCACAGTTCTGAAATTTGGCAAAAATAAACACCAATCAGTTTCACCAATTTTATATCTAACGAAGAACTCCACATTAATGCAGTTCAGAATTATGTCGCTTCAGTGATGGAATGAGGCCCAGTGACTGTAGCTGTGTACCTCGTCTCCTCTCCAATCATTGTCATACATGGACAGGGCCAGAGCAGGGTCGATGCTCCATGTGGGCTCCACTTTCTGCTTCTTTTCAGCTGGGAAAGCAGATGGTCAAACTAAATTCAACAATTCTAAAGAAATGCTTAAAATTTATTTTCTGAATAATCCCAAAAATCACCACCATGTGCTTGATGTTGGCCGTGTAAACTACTCAGATCCTGCAAGGGGGTTCTTTTCTTTCCAGCACCATCTGCTTCTCCTTTACATTTCCTGATTGGCTTTTTGAAAGCAGGACTTGCAAAGGAAACATCCAGCTTTTGGCTTGAAGTGTCATTTTGTGCTGGCTGAACCTGTTAAAGAAATTACATTTTAATTCTGTCCAACTTCAGAATTTTTTTCTTTTTCTAACAGCTGAAATGTTACATGCTTGGGAAAATAACTGAATAATTTGTTCTACAAAAATATGGGCCAAGAAATTATTTTAAAGGAAGGATAAGAGTTTGGTTAGAGATGAAGATACAGAATCTTGGTCATTAACAACTAGAGGGCAGATACCCGAACAAAACCTTATGGGATCCATCAGTACCTGAGGGTTCGGTAAAGATAAAGAAGCCTACCGTTTGATGGAGTATTTGCCCTCTTCTTTTACCTGCCCTCTATCTTTTTTTATATTTGTCGCCATTAAACGATTTGAATGTTTCATTACTTGAATCCATGGTTCTTTAGATTAATTTAAAGTTGTGTAAAAACTAGAATGATGAGGTGGCTACTTAACACAACACAACACAAACTCAACTACATCGGGTTTGGAGACAAAATATGATAAGCTTGTCAGGTTTGACCACCAAACTCTCAGGCTCTGGTCAGGTTTGGAGAGTAAAATGCATCCCAATCCATATGCTTCCTAAATTCCACCATCCCCATTGTGCTACTAGGGGAGCAAATAGACTGGACAAGGTCTACTCTAACATCAAACACGGCTTCAGGGTAAAACCATTACCACACCTGGGCCAGTAAGACCACATGTACCTGCTCTTAATTCCAGCATACACCCCTCCCAGAGGTGGGACTGTTACGGCCCAAGGGGGCCTCCCATCAGCTGCAGGACTGCTTTGAAAGCACAGACTGGGATATTTTTGAACATAATGACTCAGAAGAACTCAATACACCTGACCTACATTAAACACTGTACGGACATGGTAACCGAGGACAAACGCAGCCGAGTCCCAACCAAAAGCCCCGGATGGCGAAATTCATTCACTTCGGGAGATGGGACACAATAAAGCGCGGTGACGCTCCGCTAGCAGAGGAGTTGAATTGGAGACAGACACAATGCATCCATCAGCCCAAAGCAACCACATCCTCACTATGGAGGAGCATGAGGTGAGGCATGTACTGGGAGCGGTGAACCCAAGGAAAGCTGCAGAACCTGATGGCGCCTGTGGACAGGTGTTGTGGGACAGCGCAGATCAGCTGACAGGGGTGTTCACCAAGATCTAAAACCGGTCTTTATCTCAGTCCACCATCCCCCCCTGCCTAAAGTCCTCCATCATACAGTGGTGCGTGAAAGTTTGTGAACCCATTAGAGTTGTCTACATTTCTGCATAAATATGACCTAAAACATCAGAAGTCCTCAAAGTAGATAAAGAGAACACAGTTAAATAAATGAAACAAAAATATTTCACTTGGTAATTTATTTATGATTGCTCCTCATTTAATAGGAAAATTATCCAATATTACATACTTGTCAGTGGCAAAAGTATGCGATCCTTTCATTTCAGTATCTGGTGTAACCCCCTTTTGCAGAAATAACCAACTAAATGTTTATGGTAACTGTTGATCAGTCCTGCATATCGGCTTGGGGGAATTTTAGCCCATTCCTCCTTACAGAACAGCTACAACTCTGGGATGTCGGTGGGCTTCCTTGTATGATCTGCCCACTTCAGGTCCTTCCACAACATCTCAATTGGATTAAGGTCAGGACTTTGACTTGGCCATTTCAAAGCATTAACTTTATTCTTCCTTAACCATTCTTTGGTAGAACGACCTGTGTGCTTAGGATCGTTGTCTTGCTGAACAATCCACTTTCTCTTGAGAATCAGTTCATGGACATCCTGACATTTTCCTTTAGTATTTGCTGCTATAATTCAGAATTCATTGTTCCGTCAATGATGGCAAGCCGTCCTGGCCCAGATGCAGCAAAACAGGCCCAAACCATGATACTACTACCACCATGTTTCACAGGTGGGTTAAGGTTCTTATGCTGAAATTCAGTGTTTTCCTTTCTCCAAACATAACACTTCTCAATCAAACCAAAAAGTTCTATTTTGGTCTCATCCATCCACAAGACATTTTTCCAAGACTTCTGGCTTGCCCACATGACCTCTCTTTTCTTGCCAGTGCAAGAGAGGCCTTCAGTTGCTTAGAAGTTACCCTGGGGTCCTTTGTGACCTGGCCGAATATTGCACACCTTGCTCTTGGAGTGATCTTAGTTGGTCGACCACTTCCGGGGAGGGTAACAATAGTCTTAAATTTACTCCATTTGTACACAATCTGTCTTACTGTGGATTGCTGGAGTCCAAAATCTTCAGAGATGATTTTGCCAACTTTTCCAGCCTGATGAGAATCAACAACCCTTTTTCAAGTTGGCACCCTGTTGGTGTCATGATACACTTCCACAAACATGTGTTAACACTTTGATAGATCCGTGTTCCTTAAATAAAACAGGGTGCCCAATCACACCTGATTGTCATCCCATTGATTGAAAACACCTGACTCTAATTTCACCTTTCACCAAATTACCTGCTAATCCTAGAGGTTCACATGCTTTTGCCACTGACAGATATGTAATATTGGATCATTTTCCTCATTAAATAAATGACCAAGTGAAATATTTTTGTCTCATTTATTTAACTGGGTTCTCTTTATCTGCTTGTGTGAAAATCTCATGATGTTTCAGGTCATATTTATGCAGAAATATAGACAATTAAAGGGTTCACAAACTTTCAGGGACCACTTGTAGCCCTAGTACAGAAAAAGAACAACATCAGCAGCCTGAATGACTCATGGAGAAGTGACGGTCACTCCTATTATGAAGTTCCTAGAGAAATTGGTCTGGACTCGCATCATCTCTAGCCTTCCACCTACGTTAGAGAGTCACCGGTATGCCTACAGAGCTAACAGGTCCACAGAGGAGCTATAGCCAGTACTCTCCACATGGCCCTGACCCACCTAGAACAGAAGGCGGTTCATGCTAGGCTGCTCTTTGTGGCTCTCCATTTAATACCATCCTCCCCCACAGACTGGTGACAAAACTGACAGACCTGGGACTGTCTCACTCCATTTGCATGTGGGTTAAGGATTTTCTGGCTGGGTGGTGCAGGGATAACAATCTGGTCCTTAACACCACCAAAACTAAGGAGCTGATCATTGACTACAAGTAGAAGAAAACAGACATCCAGCCCCTCTTTATTGGTGGGGAATGCGTGGACAAGGTCTCAGACGTCTGGTTCCTGGGTGTGGTAGAGGAGGATCTGGCCTGGAGGGTGAACAACACTGCACTAGTATAGGACACTGTCTGTTCAAACTGCTGCCCTCTGGGAGATGTTTCAGGTCAATTAAAATACAAACAGATTAAGAACAGCTTTCATCCACAAGCCATAAATGAACTGAATCACTGCTAAAACCTTTTAAGGGTAACGTGCAATAATTACCAGTAGATGTGACAGTGCTGGTATATGCTGCTATTGTGTAAATTGTTGATGTTTGTAGTTGGTGTTGACACTGAGAGAATTGCATTTTTATGACAATAAAGATATTCTAGTCTATATTCCAGTGTTTCCCCTACAATTGTATTCGGCCCCCCAAGTTAAATTTATTTAATTTTATTTTCTAAATAACGCCACAACACAGCAGAAGTAATATAAGGTTCTCTTTCCTATAGAAAAGGTCTATAACTTAACTACAAACTGAACAGCCTCATGTTATTTATCTATTTACACGACGGTGGTATGTCATTTCTGTCTCTACATGGTTGCGCGTTTACAATTCTCCTCTGCTCTCTGTATCGCACACGGCGGAGTCCCGTCCCCTGTCCCCCAACCATATCCCCATCCTTGCTGTCCAATGAATAGTTCTTGAAGCTTTGGTCACTTAAAGGTGTGGTGGTTCTTTTCGTCAGTTCAGACTGCATGTGTCTGCTTTCTTTCCAGTTCTCCACCTGTTTCTGGATCCCTTGTTTGTTGTCCTCTTGAACCTCCAGCTCCCTTTCCTCCTTCTTCCTTTTTGATTTGTTGATGGAAATGTCTTCTGAAAACCGCTTGACACATGGGAGAAGAGAAGGGGACCTTTCTGTGGTCGAGTCTGGACTGACGATGAGTCTAGTTGAAGTGGAGGACCAGTAAGGCCTTAAGGTGGGGAAATAGTTTTTGTAAGTCACTAAAGTCTGAATAATATAGTGCTAAACATTTTTAAGTTATATGTCATTATTATTATATGTCACAACATAGAGGATTTGTCGCAGTGTATGCTCATGATAGTCAGCTAATGAACGTCCCCGAACTGTCCTCCTTACGTTAAACAAACGTCATTCTTCCAGGGAGATTTGGAGCTGCTTTGCCGGCATGCAGTTGTTTTCTGAAGAGCCAGTCAAAGGATAATGAGTTTAAAGACCAGAAATTAAGAATGTGGTAATATCACACATTTCTATTAGTGATTAGACCGTATCTTTAACCCCACATACTATGTGACGTTTGTCATGAAGTTCAAGGGCACAGGTTTCTGCAACCGCCTCTTCCAGTTCGTGATTCACATCTTCTGCAACAGAGACATGTTACAACACCACAACATATGTCCATCTATCAGTCCCATCAGTTAATGCTTCATATCAAATAAGAGCAAAGGGACAAATTCCAGGATGGAGGCAGTTTACACATTTTACTCTAGAGTTTTCATTCATCAGAATGGAATCTGAGCTGATGGGGCACAGGAACTTTTTTCTGTGAACTCAATTTTAAATTCTAATATAGTGATGTTATATAATCTGTGGAGGAAGTCGTACTTTGGGATGTGTCCAATTCACATGTGTTGGGAACAAGCACATCTGCTCTTCCAGGATTCTCTGAAGCATCAACATTCTCCTTAGTCACTTCTAAAACGACAAAATAAGTTAAAACACGTCAGACTGCTGATTCAGACAGAAAAAAGTAAACTATCGTTACTTTAAGGCAGACTGACCGTTGAAGAGCGAGTTGTTAGACCGTGGTAAAGGCAGTTCTGCATAGCGAACGTGCTTGCTTTTGTCGATATTTCTACGTTTCTTTAGTTTGTTTGCCACAGGCAGCGAACTTGGCAGGATTGGTGAGTCTGGGATGATGCCTTCTTCCTGTTCTGGGTATGATGTGTTCAGGGGCTCTGAACTTAGAAAAACAACACCTGCAATGTTTAACTGGGAACTGAAACTACTGTAAATGCTGGTTCCTGTGTAGGACCACGACAACTTAAAAACTCACTAAATTAGGAGTCACAAACCTTTGCTCTAATAGTAACTTATGGAGGCATCTTGAAACCTGACTTGCAAATAAAGCAGAAGTGAAAACACTGCCTGTTTGATTTAGCTGCAAGACCTATAGTTTTTGTAGATCTCTCTAATATAAAGTGCATCAAATTTTCTAAATTTCAAAAACATGTTGAAAATAGCACACTTAAGATCTTACCGAGACATCTTTAACTTTTGTAGTTCAGCATGGAGTTTTCTGTTTTCCTCAACAAGGCTGGTTTTTTCATTCTCTGTGGAAAAAAACAGGGCCTATGTGAAAGGAAGCTGGCTCCTACCTCCTACTTGATATTTCATCTCAAAAGTCAGTGTCTGAAGTCTGAAAGCAACATCTGCATAAACCAGAAACAACAATAAAGGTCAGCTAAGCTGCTTGGACACAATCACCTCAATTGTGTGTAGAGCCAAAAAAGAACAGCATTTGATAAAAACAACACTTTTCCAGGAGTGGAAAAGAACCTGCTTTGTGGCTGTGTGGAAGCTAATGGCACAGAAAACACAGCACAGACAAAGTTAAGTACAGATTCCCTAAATATCTTACTGGATACAAAAGTTCTGCAGCCAGTCAAAAAAGCAGAGGCTTAAACGCCACAATGAAGGACTTCAGGAAAAACAAGCTGAAGCATTTAGAACATTTTCAAGAAAGGCTTGTTATAATGTATCTGCTGCAGGACGGTTGTATGTACTGCCTTTTAATTAACCAATTAGCTATTAGCTAAAATGTGGATTTTGCTGGAGGCACCCAAACATTTGCATATACACTACTCACAAAAAATTAGGGATATTTCGGCTTTCGGGTGAAATTTCAGGATGAACCTAAAATGCACTATAACCTTTTCAGGTGAAGTGATCTTCCCTAAACTTTTGAATGCACATGTCCAACTGTTCAATGTTTCAGTACTTTTTACACAACTTGCTGTTCT
>JAUMHL010000013.1:30830795-30852685 GCA_032362345.1 Sandelia bainsii
GGTGAATTGAAGGCTTCAGCTGTAGAATCATAAATGAACTATTATCGAGCATTTGACCATGAGACAGCCCGGCTGACCTAGTCAGGGTTGATCAATTTGCTCCCTCACTCTTTACCTCTCAAACGTCATAGTCAGCCAATAAAGCAACCTTGATGGATGTATCTATAATGTTCAAAAATAATACTAATAATAAATAATAATACTGGACTGGATTATTCCAGACATTCTTTTTATCATGTCCCAAACATGTTTTTCTTTGATTTCCTGCATTTTATGGAATTGAATCTTTTGTTTCTTCTAACATAACTCTACTAATTTCTTAATTAATAACACTGGCTGGCTGCTCTATATACTGGAATAACCATAAATGACTAAATCTAGATTTGCTTTAAGTCAAATGTCCTGTATGCATATGATCCACAGTTCCCTTTTTAACTTCTTAATGTACCTTTTGAATTCTTGACCTTTTTTGAGATCTCCCTTGTGATGTTTGTTCTCCTTGACTGAGATCTGCAGCTACTTTCTCCCAGGATAATTCTTCATGTTTGAGAATTCTGCTTGTTTTCACTATTACTTTATTTTTTTTCAGGTTTTCTTTCTGCTTAATCAGAACAGTTAATAACATAATCCAAGGACAGTACTAATTTGTCAATGGAGATTCCAGTTTGATTATTCTGCATCATTCCAGCTCCTGTACTTGTTTCTTTTCTTGCATTGGTTCAAGTCCTCAGCCCTTTTTTCAGTGTTATGGACCTTTACTGCCTCTGCATGTCATCCTCCGCTCTGCTCCTGCTGGATTTCCCTGCCTGTCTTCTGATTACACATCCTCCATATGCTGCCGTGTGACTACCCCCCCAGTTACAACATGCCACTGTGCCATTACTCCCACACTCTCCTTAAACATGTTCCCCTGCACATTTCACAGTTGACATGATGGTTTAAACTTCTGCATTTCAATTGGCTGTCATACCTGTCAATCAAGAACAGAGTAGTTTTATCATTGTTAAATGTATAATTGTTACTTGTACATTATATAATAATAATAATAATGAATACTTATATATGTACTTATCATCCACCTACTATTTTACACTAGTCATCAATAAACCACTGGTGCATCATGAGCAGGCAGCCTTAGTGTTGTTCTGTGTTCTGCACAATGGAAAAGATAATGGATACAAATTTACTGTATATATTACACTAATATACAACAAATATATTGAAAGGCTGTGTGATTGATTCATTGATTAAATGCCCCACTGTTGCAAATCTACCATGTTTATTTCTTTAACACTTCATATGTGTTGCCAGCTGCTGTATGGGCCCAAAAAAAAAAAGAACACAGATTCTTCTTATATTTTGTTTTTATTTTTGGTCTTTGTAGAATACAAAACAAGAACCAAAATCACAAAAATAACAATTACAAAACAGATTCTTAACTGAGATGACTGAGGCAACATAGAAAAGCATGTCTGAAACAGAGATACTGGTGGGTTAGCCTGGAACCTTGAGGTAAAACAGCGAGCGATGTCAAAAGGTCCGATATCGTTTGAATTAGTGCCTTCGTTCAGTAGTGCATTTCACTAATGGAGCAGAACTAGATTGTGTTTTTCCAACATGTTCACAGTTAGCAGTGATTTCATGATGTAGTGCTTCAGACCTACTTAATGACAAACTGACTGTTGTTCAAAATGTGAAACATGTGGTACTGTGTGGCACCATTTTAATGTTTTTTATTTTAATTTTAGTCCTCTTTCTTAAACACACACACACGCTCTCACACACATACAACGCTGTTCCTGCTAATTCACCCTCATCACTTGGGGTACAAGTGATTTTCAACGTTTTAAATGAAAACACTGAAATGATAAAGTGTTGGAATGGCGTCACTCGGAGGCACAAACCCAAAGACCCATCTTATTCCTAAAAATACAAAAACAAAAAAGAAGTGGTAAGAAATAATTCATACTCTGCATCACTGAAAGAAAGAATAAAAACCTAGCGTCAATTACCAAAACACAAAGCAGTGAAAATAGTACTGTTTAGTTAGTCTGCACTGGATCGTGCAGGTATGTTTTTGCATGTACAAACTTTTTTTTTTGTCTTGTTTCACATTTAAGACATGGTCACTGGTGATTCAGCATCACAGGTTATTACTATTTTTTACTTCCTTTGGATGTGTGCCTTTTCTTGATTTTGCATCTGTCACAGCAGGTAGATTGAGCTAGCATTACTTCATATATCTATATATACACATGCATTCAACATCATATGTTTCCTCCCAATTAAAAAAGAAAAACAAAACTAAACATTATCTCCACTTTCTCCATGTAAGACTTGAAGCTATAAAAACCTGCATGACAGTCCACAAAAAGAGTTTGCATGGAGGCTTTGCTGTTTTATGTGAGATATGCAGCAGGCTGTCGAGGTGCTGGCGCTTGGGGGGTGATTGGTGTGAGATGCAGCCTTATTCCATTAAGAAGGGGTGATGGGGATGGGCCTATTCTTTGCCCCCTCTCTCTTTGAATGGGCCTCTTTCTATGTAGTTGGGTTTTAGATTCACATTATGCTGGAAGAAGAGTAACTGGTGGCAGACGCTGACAGGGCAGGTCTTCACCAATAGCAAAAAACACTGGAGTAGAGTGTGAATGCATATCTGCCGTCTCCCGACCTGCGGAGAGAACAGCACGTAGAAACAGAACGTTTAGATCAGCATGTGACTTTAATGAGCTGTCCGAGAGGCTACTTAACGACGTCCATGCGTCATACTCACGCTTCCCTCTCTTCACCACTGTGGAGGAACGTAGCTGTAGCTGGGTGTGCCGGGAGGCCGGTAAGTGGCCATCGTGACTTGGTGGGGGGCAACAGGAGCTGGTGATGGAGTTGTCAACAAGGTTCCTGAGAAGCAGAAGGAGCACAGTAATAATTACTTCAAAATCAAGCGTTTCTATTCGATGTACGGTGAATGAATAATTTTATTTTCATGTCTGGCCATCCCTCACGACTTATTCAGACACACTAATCAAAAAACATCCAAGTGCAGAAAAAAAACAAGCATCTAACAGTCCAGTGACATTATCCAGATATGAATATTGTAGACAGTGATCCAGGAGATCTGCAACAAGAACAAAAAACCTTCTATAACACATGATGTCTATTTTCTGTGAGACCTCTCCCCTGTTGCTCTTCCTCCAACATTTTTTCCACTGAAAGGTTTTCACTATCTGATTTGTGGGTATAAGGACAGAGGAGGCCGTATGTCACACATTGTTAAACCTCTTGAGGCAAATCAGTGATACTGGGCTATAAAAGTCAAATCTGATTTGATTCTACACATGCACCCCTTAATGTCAAACACTATAAATATGATCCAGTTAATCTATTAATGATTTATAATGCAAACAAAGTACGGTGACAGAATTCTTTCTATAGCTGTAGAAAATGTATTTAGAACAAAACCACGCACTGTCAAGACATTAATTAAAGCTCAGTCCTCAACTCTGTTCAAATCCAAGTCTGGAACATGAGCTCTTCCTAAATCCTGATATAAAGGACAGTTCACAATGTTCATCTCTTCATGTTTCGACCTGTAGTGACAAATATACCACATCTGATGTGTGCATGGTGTGCCATCTTGGTGACGACTATACCAGACCTCTCTGGATCACCTTGGTAAATTACCAACAGTAGTCTTCTACCGTTACCTGACCTCTCCCATCCTATCCATGAGTCCAGGCTGTCTGTGTCTGTCTTTAACCCCAACTCTGCTCACAACCATCACTTTGCTCCACACCTGGATATGAGGTGGAATCCTACAGTGTAATGCCCCTCTAACTAAATTCAAAGTTCTCAGTTTTGGCTTCTGCTGATATTTATACTGTATATAAATACATATGAATATGTAATTGGCCTGTACTTGGAGTTAGTCCATATATGTTTATCAGACAAAATGTACCTCAAATCCACACTCTTGTAGTAAATAAAGTAAATATTTCATCTCTAACAGCAAAAATCCCAATAAAACATCTTACTGGCCTCCATGGGACTGGTTTATATCACATCAAACACTGTATAAATCTTGATAAAACACTGAGGCTCACCAGCTGACATGGCCATGGTGGTGCCAGCTACCATCCCCATGGCAACACCATTGTGGCGGGGAGGAGGGATGGGCGGAGCATACATGGCTGCAGGCATCCCATTCGGCTGGACCACTGTCGTGTGATGAATAACATGAGGCGGAGCAGCGTACAGCGGCTGTGTGTAGTAAGCACCTTGTTGTTGTGAAGGTATTAACGCCTGGATGACAGGAGAACACGACTGAATGTTAGAGCGGAAACAAATTCAAGTAAAAAAAGAAGAAATCTCTCAGAGTCTGTCGTCCTTTGACGACGCAAACTGCACTGACCTGTGCATAGGGGTTCTGTTGGGGGTAGGTGCTCCTGACAGGGTAAACAGCAGCAGGGTAGGGGTTGGGTGAGGTGGAGTATGGTGGGACAGTCCCCGTGTTGGGAGAGCAGGACATTTTGAAAGGAGTGCCTGGAGCATAGCCTGGAGCAAGAGGAAGACACTTCACATTAGTGCTGCCGGCTTTCAAATGTTCACTTACTTCCAGTAACTGACTGTGAATGAAGAGCAGCTGGAATCCTTAGATTTTTAATAAATTCATTTAGTAATGAGTCTAATGTAGATTCAAGATTCTTTATTTGTCACATGCATAGTTATACAAGTACAACACGCAGTGAAATGTACCCTGAACCGCTTCTTTTTTATGACTGTACAAAACTAAGTAAAAATTTTAAATCAAAACAGGAAGTTTAAACCCCAGATCTAAATAATGTAAAAATACAATAAGTACACGTTTAGATAGACAAGTACAACAACTTAAGCAAAGAACACAAGTTAAAGGATAAAAATGTAATCTAAATTAGAGGGGTTTTTTTATAATAAGGGGTTAAGTTATAAGTTAAGTTGTTATACATGAGTTATGATTGTGATGCAGTCTCATGCTTGTAAAAACACTGGTGCTTCAAAGTTTGTAAAACCTTTAGAATTTTCTGTTTTTCTTTATAAATATGTCAGTAACATTAGGCACCAACATTGAACAACAGTGGAGGAAAGAAATCACTACTCTTACAAAAGAACATTACTGCCCGTCTACATTAGGGTCAAGGTCATGTGTCCTCTTTATGATGAGACCAAAGTAAAACTGTTTGGCCTGAATGAGAGGCGTTTTGCATTCCATCATAAGACCCTTATCCCACCTGTGAAACATGGTGGTGGCTGTCTCATGATTTGCTTTGCTGCCTCTGGACCAGGGTGACTTGCCATTATTGACAGAACCATGAATTCTGACTTGTAGAAGCACATTCTACAGGAAACGTGTGGACGTCTGCATCTTGTAGTATGAAGCTCAACAGGAAGTGGATCATGCTGCAAGACAATGACTTTCTCTGACTCTGACAATGACACACAGGTCGTTCTTCATTAAAGCAGAAAAATTGTTCCGCTGTGAAACTCTGATCACATTTTAGGTCATATTTATGTAGAAATAAAGAAAACTCGGAAGGATTCTTGAAAAAGTCTGCTCACTCAAACTTGGAGCTTGTAAATCAAACAAAGTATCCATCTCAACACCCATGTGTGCATTATTAGCAAGTAGTTAATCACCCATTGGTGTGACATATTTCAGGTAATTTCCCAAGTGCCCACTAAGACTGCAGCATGTGGAGAATTATCAGAGCTGTGCTATCACTCAGTGACAGTATATGGCACAAAGATGATCAAATGATTCCATGTGCACATGTGACGAGTATAATGTTTGTATTTTGTGAAACACAGGGAGAATATGTATATGTATGACTCATTTTTGAATTTGTGGGTGTTTTGAAACTTCTTCTGTGGCTCTCACTTAATTCAGTGGAACTTTGACATTTTTTCCCATGGTATATTCTTACAGATCATTTACATCTTTGAGCCATAAAGGTAGAATTTGATCATTTTAAATGAAGCACAATGGTGTATGAACTGTGTGCAATGTATGAGTCTCCAGTGGGTTTTAGCAGAGTATCCTCCTTACCACTGGGGAATGCTGGGTTTGCTCCTGCATAGACACCGGGAGTGTATGCTGGAGCAGCTGCTGCGTAGCCAACGGGGAATCCAGCTGCCAAAAAGAGAACAAAAAGTCAATAAGTATAACTTATCTTGATTTTAGAAAAAAGCTTCAATTTGTTTAAATTATCACACACTGACACAATATTTACCTGGGTAGCCTATACCCTTAGTATTGGTAAAGGGGACCCCTGTTGGTGCAGGGCTGTATATGGGATTCATTGTGGTTACCTGCTCACAGATTCTGCAAGGAAAGAAGCATAGACAATATGAAGCATCAAACTATTTCAAGTCATGTTAAATTTAAAGATCATTAAGGTAAATCTGTCCACTGACATTGCACAGCTATATAGGCTAGCAATGGCTCCTTCAATAAAACTTGCTTCTTCAAATACAAAACAGCAAAAATGATAAACACACTAGCACTGGAACATCTAACAAAATTAACTACTGAGCCCTGGAAGACCGTTTCATTTTAAACACGCAGCAGTGAAACGACAGAGCTGCTGATCCTCAGCAGATCAAAATGTGGCCAACTCTAAATTATTTACAATTATTTGTATATTGTATACACTGATCAACATAGGAAAAAATTTAATCCAGTTGCTGGTAATAGATTGGTGTAACTGGGTCTAACATCCACCAACTAGACAGTTCCAAATGTTATGCTCCTCCACACATTATTTTCAGTTGCAACTGAGCAAATCATGCTGCGTGTAGATGTTCCCCTGACGCAGCTGGCGGTTACATTAATAATGGCCGACTGGTCCAAACACGCTCTGATTTCTTTATATTTATTAAAACCAAACTACTAGATTCTAAAATCTTCATGATTAAATCCTGGTTTGCTTATCTTTTTCCACACATTCAACTTCTAGGTTCTATCAACTAAAACAGTTCATTAGACACAACTAGTTCAGATTACATCTTCATGCACAATGAACTACTATACCTAGGTGGTGCAGGAATTATATAATGATGTTACATATCACTGATCAGAACTGCAACAAAGCTGTATGGGAGATACAATGTAACTGACAAGGAGACAGACTGACAGTGGCTCATATGGGACGATGTGGTCGTGAACTGACCTCAACATTTGGTGGTCTCATGTTTTTCATAATGTGAACAATATAACAAAGTACAATATGTAAAGTATGAGCCATGTTATTCCATAAACTGTGCTGTGTTTGCCTGCATTACACAACACATGTAGCTCAGGTGGCAGAGGAAGCCTCGACTTCAGCTCCACATGATGCTCATTAGTAGAGAAATGTTGAGCTGTGCTGCCCTCTAGCTTTGCACCAGCTACCATTACATCACTGTACACGTCTGTTCATTTCAGGAGAATTTAAACAGTGAATGAAACGTACTTCGTCAGTGTTTCATGTCATTTTGAAGCGAAGCTTAAGGAGCGAAAACTTTGTTATCGATGTCTACTGAGCGACTAATTAGCATTTTATGTAGCTACAAACAACCGCTGTACTTTACAGTAAACCTCAGGGTAGAATATTGCATGACCGCTATAATTTATTTGTTTTGTATATATAAAGTAAGTCATGAGTGAAGCGATGTGTGATATTATTTCGCAGAGTGACGTCTGGGAATGTCTGGTTTTGCCTAGTCAGAGAAGAACCAGTCAGATCACTCGCTGCCATGTGTGACAAAGAAGCATGAATTCCTTTCAACTGGATCCAAGATTTTAGCCATGATGCTTTGACACAGTGGACGACAGCAATGAAGAGTGTTTTATTAAACTGCTGCATTGTTTCCGCTCTATTAACTGAATCTGATAACTACAAGGTGATCATCTATTTTCTAATTTCAGGTTAGTAGTATCAGGATAAAACCCAATATGCATCATGCCGTTTTCAAGGTTGTCCCAACGCAAACACAATAACAAAAATGCACGTCGTTGAAAACTGAAAAAGACAACAAACAGCTCTATAAGAACAACAAAAACAATAAAAGAAGTAGAATTGTAACCGTAAGATAACACTTGGCTTTCACATAATTTTTTCTTGAAGGTGACGTTATGTTGCAAAAATAAAGATGGCACCTGTAAGTACAAGAATTTTAAGGGTGAACGTAGCGGGGCTTTGTTTCATTAGCTAGCTTAGCTCACATGCGTCGTTAGCGGCGCAACCCGCCGTTAGCTGACCGTGTTTATCGCCGCAGCTCGGTTCCGATGTCCGGACCGACCTGCTGAGCACCTGTCTGACCGCGCTAAACCACCGGCCTGTCCCCGGACAGCACACACACACAGATGGGGGACAGCTTGTCAACAGGCCGCATAGCACCAGAGGCAGCTTTTAACCTGCACTACCGCCTGTCCCAACGCCACACATAGCATTATAAACCTTATGTGCGTAAAGAAGCAACAATAACTTACTGTTAACGGTTGTGACCGTCCTATAGTCTTCAGCAGTTAAATCAAATGAAGCTAGCTGATGTTTTGCTCCCAGATGCTTTGCTGAACTCTTTTGAGCACTCCGCGTCACTTCCGAGTAGTGTCACGTGATCTACCAATAACAAATATTACACTGTTAGTGGAGAAATGTTTTCTTATAGTATAAAAAGCAAAAAGCTAAAAATAAAATAAAAACAAAAAATAGAAAAAAACTATTTAAATATATACGTATTCAAGCACGTTTTAAAATCTTAATACATACACAATCTGTAAATCGATAATGAATCCAACTAAAATGACGTAACAGGTCAGAAAACGTTAGCCTACGTATGAATGAACTCTTAATAAACGCCTCCTTATTTAATTTTGTTTGTTTGTTTTGTGCTGGTTTTGCTACACAGTCGCTACTTTCACATTTTTCCAGTGCAACGTTCAATAATCTGCGACTGTAGCAACTCTGAGTTCATTATCATGTCCGCTCTGCGGTCCTTGCAGGGAGTAAAATATATTTGACTTGACAAGGCGTTTCTCTCTTTGTGACCACGCGTCAACACTAAATCGAGACTCACTTTTCCTAATCATCCCAAGGAACCAATATCTTTTCAAATTATTCTCCGTGTTTCTTCGCCAGCAATGCAATTAGTGTATTTGCTCTTCTAGGACCTTGACGCATCGTCTCCATTCAGCCATCGAACGGGGAAGAGTGGGGTCTGTGCTGTTGTGGATTTAGTGCGACCTGTGTGGGGGTTATAGGTAAAATGTTGCTATTTCGCTCACAATAGGAATCGTTCTTCGGTGTGAGGTGAAACTATACACTCGGCTGGTGTCGTCGTTGAAGAGAAGGGAGATAATGTCCGGAGCGGTCGGTGTAGGAGGAGGCTCCTCCTGTCTAGGCGCAGCAGCGGCAGTCAGTTGCAACTCCGCCGGCTCTCCCTACGCCGCTGCAGCCGGTGGAGGCGCAGGGGTGGCCGGGAGGTTGCCAGCTCGGGTCCTGGAGCATGTTTTCTCCTATCTGGAGCTGTCTGACCTGATGCGGTGTTCGCTGGTCTGCTGGCACTGGAACAATATCCTGGCGGATGAAAACAGCGAGGTGTGGCGCAGCCTCTGCACTCGGAATCTGAGCGACGAGGCTATGCGGTCTGACATCCTGTGCAACCTGCCCACATTCAAAGGGAAAGTAGGTTTACCAACATTACACTGTTCTCACTTGGTGGAAAACCGTGATTATTGACGAACTCCATTGAAAATATCGGCATGTTTAGTGCTACCTTTGCTCTGCAAACACCTGTATGCATCGTGACTGATAATGCGGTAAATTACACAACGTCTTCAGGATGAATTCACAACCTATGGTATCATATGTCAGATAACTCCACTGACTCATACTTTGTCTTTTATAAACAAAACACCGATGCTGAAAACACGAATTAAATTGCCGGATTTTTAAATGGGGTTTGGTGTATGGTTGTTTCGAGTCCCACCATACTGGGAATGTGATGGAACTGGCTAAACCAGTAGTTATTTGTCAGTAACCCACATCAGACCTCGGACCCCTGACTTATTACAAGGACCAATAGTGAGGTTATTGTTTATTAGCTATGTTCTTCATATGGAGGGACATAAAAAAGTTAACCTGCTTTGGAAGGAATCTCTCAGTACCACTGTGTGTAGGATTCATTTCTAAATCTTCCATGGGACTCTATGCTACTGTCTTAAAGGATCTTGGAGTTCAGTTAAATATCACAAGCACACAGAAGCTGTGTACTCCAAAGCCCTGATTGGTGAAATTCTTACATGGGGAATGTGTCCTCCATGGTGAAAATGCCAAAGTCTGTGACTGTGGCTCATCTTGTTCATGCAGGAATCTATATTTAGTAGCAGATATTTCCCACATATGTAGAATTCGTCAAACAACATGGCAAAGTTTTTGTTAACCAAAAAAAGCTGTAAAATTTCCTGACCATTCCCTATCTTCTACAGCTCAAGGCCTTTCAACATGCTCTGAGCTCCCACGACTGCTCCCGCAACGTCTACGTGAAGAAGAATGGTTTCACCATGCACCGCAACCCTATCGCCCAGAGCACAGATGGCGCACGCGGCAAGATTGGCTTTTCGGAAGGGCGTCACGCTTGGGAGATCTGGTGGGAAGGTCCTCTCGGCACCGTAGCAGTGATAGGCATCGCCACGAAGAGGGCAGTGATGCAGTGTCAAGGATATGTGGCCCTGCTGGGCAGTGATGACCAGAGCTGGGGCTGGAATCTGGTGGACAACAACCTGCTTCATAATGGAGAGGTTAACGGAAACTTCCCACAGTGTAATAATGCACCCAAATATCAGGTGGGAGTTGCATGTTATTTGTCATCGGATGATAAGTTAAGTTAAAAAAATGTTTTCTGTTGGCATTTGTGCAATCCAACACTAACATGTAACCATGTTTGTTCACAGATCGGAGAGAGAATACGGGTGATTCTAGACATGGATGACAAAACATTATCCTTTGAGAGGGGGTTTGAGTTTCTTGGAGTAGCTTTTCGTGGACTGCCCAAAGTCTGTCTATTCCCTGCTGTCTCTGCAGTATACGGCAACACCGAAGTCACCATGGTGTACCTGGGAAAACCTCTGGACGGGTAGAAACGGAACAACACGTACCACCATTTAAGCTAAGAGGCCTCCGGCGAGTACAGGACGTCGGCAGAGTGCCAACCATCATTTGTTGCACTGTGTCAAAAGGTTTTTGGAGACAAAGTGGCCATGTTTCTTCCAAGCAGAATAACTCTACTCACACACACAAAGAGAGCTGTTGGCATTTCTGCTACAGCTCAACATGAACTCAGAGTCAGGTTTAGACTGGACAAACTACAAGGAACAGGAAATATGTACGAACTCAACATGAACATGTTTCTGTATCAAAGTGTCCACTTTTACAGCTTTGCTGCTGGACTGTTTTATTTACAGGACGGGGGGAACAGAATTTTATTTGATATGATTAAGGCCAACAGTGCTGAACGTTTACTTGAGATTTTATGTCTGCTTCAGTGAGGCCAAACCTATTCTAAACTTTGGCAAATACTTTAAAAAACCATTTTCTTAAGTGACACAGTAGTTGTTATGAATTGCTATCTGTTGTGTGAGTTAATGGAAACAGCTCATTGATTAACACAGTCGAACTATCGATGACTGGATTACAATGGTTTTATGCCAAATCAATGTGACCTAATGTTATATTTTGATATAGGGGACATGCAGACCTGCTGTCATACATGTGTATATACTGGGCTCTGTCCTGAGGTATCTGCCCTTTTAAAATCTCATCCACTAATGTTGGAAACTATTCCTATATCATGTTAATGTATGTCCTTTTTAATGTGCTACTGTAGTATTACACACTATTTATTTCTTGGTTTTATCTATGGTACTATAGATACTGTATGACTATAAGGCCGGAAAATAAAGTCTACATGGTGCCACTCTTAAGCTGCTCTCGTAAGCTGCATTTTGTCAGTGTCCAGTAAAAGCATCTACTTTATCTCCAAAACTTGTGATTTTTAGTTTTGATGGACTGAGCAGCCCCATTCGAGGTTGAGAAATTGACTTGGTTACCTTTTCCTTTTTTCTGAAGAATTTGCTTGTAGAGGTCAGAATTCTAAGCAGCAAAGCAGGCCCAAATCATGATACCACCATGTTTCACCCATTGATTTAAACACCTGACTCTAATTTCCCCATCAAATGGATTGATAATCTTAGAGGTTCACATACTTCATATACACAGAACTATTGAAGATTGGATCTCTTTCCACAATAAGTCTGATTTTTTTTAGTTTAGTTTAATTGGGCTCCTTTTATCCAGTTTTAGGATTTGTTTGTGCTAGATATGATGAAATATAGCATTAACAAGAATGGGACAGAAATAAGGCCCCAGTGATCCTTTGAGCACCAAAATCTAATCTGTTCAATACTGAGTCCAAGTGGACTTTTTTGTTGATTTTTTGAGCAGAAGTTTCTAGTCAACTGTAAATCCACTGTTATGATATGGTGGTGATGTGGTGCATTGCTAACATGTTATTAACACAGCTACACTTAACAGTAAACCTTTGAGTCAGCCCGCACAGTATATTCAAGTCAAACCTGTTTGAAAAATCCTGCCATAAGCAGAGAGAAAGAGAAGCATTTTACATTTCAGGCAGCAGCAACATCACTTTTTGTCTGGAAATATCCAGAATCAGATCATTGTGACTCATAAGTCTTGATAAACACAAACACAAAGTGCACCACAGACACTCAGCCTTCATCAGCACGAAATAATAGGAAAGGAAAGGACACCAAAGAACTGGACACAACACTGCTCGCTCTGATCTCAGCCGTGTAGGAGAGGATTACCACTTCAGAATAGGACAGATTGACCAATTTCCCTGTCTGAGTATCTCCTACAGAGCATGTATTAGTTTGCTGTTCTGACCTTGAACGTCTGTTTGCTGTAGAGTCTGTCAGTGTCACTTGTTCCATCTTCAATCATTTTAACCTTAGGTCTGATTCCCTTCAGACTGTGTTTCTAACTGCTCTATCAGGCGACCTCTCTGTGCCCTTTAGAGCACCACAAAAACCTAAAGCTGCTGGATTTTCAGTACTTATACCTCAGCTTAACTTTATTTCCACAAATCAATCCATCCACCCCCCATCTTCATATGAACGGGAACAGGCAGGGTGGCTACCATCTTCTAAGACAAACTGGATTTCTGGTGTAAATACGTTTTTGTGAATGGAAGTAATGGGGGGCAAATCCTGCAGACCTTGTTCTGGGCAAAAATGTATTCAAATGTGTACCTACAACTAATATGAAGCTTTAGCAGTCTGTGGAATCAAATAGTAATCTTAAACCTTAAACCAAAGTTGGAAGTCTTTTTAGAATAAACATCACTGGACAGTCTTTCCCTGTTAAGTTCCAGGAGAAGGAAAGTTACAAAAGAGGGAATCTTATACTAAAAAGGTCCAGATTATGATATGCACTTAGGACACTATGAGTAATTTGCAAAGTTGAAGGCTTTTTTGTCAAACACAAACACAAAGCAAAGCCAAATGAATGTAACCTGTACATCCACAGACCTTTAAAATAACCCATAGATGTACACTAACTTTTTAAATCAGTTACAATAACTGCTTGTGGGGATCCTGGAGTGTGCACAGCAATTAACAAATCATACGTTAATTGCCCCAAAACAGAGTAACAAGTGAATTTAAGATCTGTCTGAGTTATCAGTAACAGAATACAATAGCAACTAAGTATGTACTTATACTTATACTAATACTTATTTACCAATGATTTTACAAGACAGACTCGCATCACCAGTTTTCCCATGCAACTCTCCAGCCTCAGACTTCATCAGTAATTCAAAATAACAAATAAAAATAAATAATATTCATTTTCTGTTTTGGTCTTACATGTGCTGTCGTACTGTCGTAATTTAAACACAAGGATGTAAAAGTATCTCTGCATCACATGTTATATCTTTAAATACCTCAGAAGTTTCCTTTAGTGCAATGTTAAACCCATCTGAAAACACTCACACTGGAAATGTGACTTGAGACTTTCAGAACCCTCAAGAATCAGGTTTTCTAAAAAGGCATTGCATCCTGTTTCCACAAGAGGGCGATAATCATCCTGTGCACCTTATGCAACTAGCTATACACCAAAGAAAAGACTGATCATGTGCAGTATAGTCTTAATAGGATACAGGTTTTTCCCACTTACTGTTATTATAAATGTACCATTAGTTAGATTGATGAAAATGGAAAATTGGACAACATTAAACCTGAGACAATGAGAATCTTTAACTTCCTAGTATTTATTTTCGTGATGGTAGTGAAAGTCCTTTTTGCTGTTATAATTTTTATACTGCAGTGTATGTGCTCACTCACTCATGGGAATTTACACCCAAACTGCCACACTACCCTTTCAGGTCCCAAAATAGAATGCAGATTTTCAACTGTACCATGTGTTAAAGAGACATCATTTACTGAAACAAAGAATAGTTCCCACAGTTGGCCCTGGTGCTGAAACCTGAAGTCAGCAAAAGTGACCTCACTGGTATAACACTCTTAAGTGGGTTGTATCATTCAGCTGAAAAATACAAACCACTACGTTCAGGGCAATGGTGTGATCAGTAATTCAGCCTCTAAATGTGACACACATGCACAAGTGTCTTCATGTAATGTTTTCAAAGACAAATGTAACAGTGTCCTGCTCATCTGAACATCACTTCGTAGTGGCCAAAGTCCTCTGGGTCCACCTTCAAGAAAACTCACCTTTAAAAAAAAACCTGAGGCCAATTTTTCCTTTTATTTGATGGTACAAAGTAGAGAGGTGGCATGAAATATGTGGAGGGAAAGGTCAGGTGTGATTGGTAACTTAAAGGGTTACTCCATGCTTCTTGCTGCACAAACCTCTATGCACGATTGTAAACTTCCACAATTATGTAATTGTGGCTAGTCCACAGCCCCAGCACGTGCCTTGCAAGATTAGAAACTTCAGAGTTTGCAGATGTGCCTATTCAACGCAGCTCCTTGTTGATGATGATTGGCTCATTGGTCTGAGAGTACCCACATGCAATGTCTGAAATCGATTAACAATATGTTAAGAACATGACATCAGGTAGAACCAAGCATAAAAGAACTGTAAAGATTTTAACAAAGAATCTTCTTCTACAGCAGCTTTCTAGTGTGCTTGCTCTAGACTAGTGCACAGCGCCCACTACAGTGAGAGCAACAGCATGGATGTGAGCACAAGTGATGCCAGCATGATTGTTACGCACCCACACATTGGCAGAGGAGCAGGTTTATGGGCCTTCTCAGTGAGCATGTTCGGGGCTAAAACCTCGGCCACCAGAGCACCCTGAAAATTCTTCTTCCTTGGTGGTGGCCATGTTTTCTTCAGGTGGTGCACTATTGCCATTGATGGCCATTAGATGAACTACAAGTGTTGCTGGGGATAAAGAGCATGTGTAAAATGAAATGTTAGCATGCATACTGGATGGGCACAGTTAGATTGTAGTGGAGCATACAAATTGTGACAGGAGCTCGACAGTGAACACAGACCAGTTCATAATGGCTTTTCACTTCATTTAACCTGCTAATACACATTCTTTCAGAAGTTTTCCTTTCCTTAGGAGTTCCACACAACTTTAACTTAATCAGCTTCAACGCAGATTGTTACTATTAAAAAACCTTGCTGCCACGTAAACTTAAAACGGAGTGAGAAGTGAGAGCTAAAGATGTGTAAAAACAGGAAGGAATCACTCACAAATCAACTCTCCAAGGACGGCACCATCACTTCCTGATTCCTAATTCCCTATTCTTGTACCCATGGGTCACTGCTATGTAGAAACAAGCTCATAAATGGAATTAAAACATTATGAAATGTTGCACGGTACGGTGCATTCAGTAGCTGGACACAGAAAGAGGCATGTGGTGTTTAGGGAAGGTGCTTAGTTACTGAAGGACTTAATCACTTGGAGTGTGTTGTTGTGATATGATTTGTGCGGAGAAGTGTGCTATCTATCAGTCATCTTCTTGCTGATCTCCCTGTGTCATGTTATTTGGCACCAGCGCATTGTGACCGTAAAATTCATATACACAGAGCTAAGTGTGTGTGATGGTTGTTGCACTGACAGGCTGAAAATCAGGCAGGAAGGGTGTGTGTGTGTACAGTGGTTTCCTCTTTACTAGGTTGGCTGATCAAAACGAGCAAAGGGTGTGAAGGGTGTGTTCTTGTTAGGTTTTTGTGGTAGCAGCTACCAACCTTAGTTGCCTCTGACAGTACTGTCGTAGCATTGTGATGAAAATAAAAAAAACTGCAGTGCTGGTTGAAAGCTGTTGAGCCTTCCTGTGGCCCCAGGCTTGAGAACCACTTTCTGATTGCAGCTTGTCCATGTGACTAGGTTTCCGTTGCCTGCCTGCTTCCGTGACTGTGAATAGTAAAAAGAGGCATCAGTGCTTGAGTGTGAGCAAAGGAAGGCAGCTGAACTTCACACACAAGAACACACTTTGCAACAGCGAGTCAACCAGCGATATGGTCAGGGGACCAACCGTCAGTGGCTTTGGAAATCCACACCTAACCACCAGTGTAAGTAATGCACTAATGTGCACTAATCTAACACTGCAGAATGCACTACAGTCCAAAGAGGCTAAATGCATGCATCATCTAAATTAATGCTGAATTTAAATCTACTTTGTCTTTTGTCTATATGAGCGTGTCATTGATTGCTTTTGAGAAAACTGTAAATCCTGCCAGTGTTGCATGGGATGCCATACAGATTCTTGTTAAAACAAATGTGAGCATGAATATATGTAGAAATATGTTAAAATATGTTCATGCAGTGCATGTGGCTTGCATGTGGACGCAGTAATGTGAAACAAAACAAAAAGCTATAAAATGAATCATTATAAATATTACACAGTGACATTTCAATTTAATCATAATGCTGAATTTTGAATTTTAAATCATCATTGTGATGAGTGTAACCATATTCTGTACATTTGTGCAATGTAAATGCAGTCATTTAATTGCCCTTATTATATGCTACATTACAACCTGTACCACATCCAGTAACACTCAGAATTCAGTATCCTGTAAATGTCTTTAGATTAGGGTAAACTGAGATAAAACAAAGCCGCAAATGTAACAAAATCACTGTAAAAATCCTATTATAGAAAAAGACATAAATTGTTCATATGAAAGAAAAGAAACAGTGCAGAGTCAACAACAACAACAACAACTTATTTCCTAAAAGCAATAAAATGTAAAGATTAAAAGTGCGTGTGACCAAAAAGGAACAAGGAGACTCCATATTCAGTATGCGTCACACAGTGGTTTGAGATGAAATTGGGGAAATTTTACCAAAAATGTCCAGCTGCTGTTCTCAGGATAATAATATTGTATCATAGAGAGTCACAACAGGCAGAGACAAATCAAAAAAACAAACTGTATTCAATTATAATTAAAACTTTATTGTGATTTTTTAATCCTATAGAGTTATCCACACACAATTGAAAATGAAAGAAAAAAATGAACCAGTCTCATGTTTTTTAGTCATATTCAAAACTAACGTTAATTCTAAAAATACTAAACTACTAAAAATACATAGATGCTCAGAGTTGAAAGTGACTAAACCATAAAAACATATGTTGGAAACTCTGCGTGAAAATCTTCTCCCAGTATGAAAGTGTCGGGAACTGATATAAACTAAATATAAATGTAGGAATGCAAAAATTGATTTCCCCAAGTTTTCGTGCAGAAACGACATATTTTAAAGTGCTCACTTGCCAGAGTTTCATGAGGCCTGGCCGGTCGTCACATTCAAAACATAAAACACATGAATCCAGAAGCTTTAAAAGATGTCGTCATTAAAACTTTTAGTGTAAAAGTTTGGTAAAGTTGTCTGCAAGAGCAGGAGTCTGTAAGTTATCATTCAAGGAGTTACTTTTCTCTCCATCTGCCATCTTGTCAGCAGTAAGGATGTTAAAATGCCAGTCCACGGGCTCACTCCCACCCTGCTCTGCTTGTTACCCGTGTGGATAATCCTGACACCAGTCTCAAGTCATCCACAACAGAGCCAATGCCAACTGGTAAGATGTATCTCTTACTCTATCTGTTACTAATAAGATCTGAGGAACAGTGTACAGTAAACAACTATTTGTATAAAAATTTTTAATGTCATCATTTCAGCACTCATATATTCTGAAACTGCACGAGTAAAAATAATCTGGTAACATCATGCAACATTCATGGGAAATTGAACAAAGTTCAGAGTGAACTGTATAATTGTTTGTAATTTTCAAGCTAATACAACACACTTTCTAATAAAGTAAACTGTTTATACTGTTTCTTTGTAGTTATCTCAAATTTATTTTCCTTCATTATGAGCTTACTAACTTAAAAAAAAAAACATGAAAATCTATGTTATAATAATAACTAAAAGCACTGGTTTATTTCACATTTTTAAATATTAATGAAATTAAATAAAAATGTCTGTACACCTCAGAGATGAAGGTTTGTAAAACATTTCTTTGCCTTTTATGACATGATCTCAGTGCACATGGAACCTGATATGCCAAATACACTGATCGGCTGAGACTGTTAATATGCACTGTGTGAAGGTCAATGTACCTAACGGGTACAATTAAACCCGGCCCAACCCCAACTAACATTACCATCCCTAAAACAACTAACAAAATAAAACCTGTTCAAATACGACCGGCTTAAACAATGCTTCCCAAAACAAAACCCACAAAACACAAAGTTCACCCATGTAATTGTTTAGTTCCTGACACAAAGTCACTAATACACAAACTTAAGGTTATGTTATTTTCTCTGCAGATACAAAGAACGGCACTCTGCAACAATGGCAAGCTCTCCTCTGTGCCTTCAGGACTACCAGATAACATAGAGGAGCTTCAGCTCAACTACAATGACATTCAAACACTACAGGAAGACTCTATCCTCCATTACCCCTCACTAAAGACCCTCAGTATAGCTTGTAACAGTTTAGAGAAAATAGAATCAAACACTTTTCAATACTCAAAGTTCTTAGAAAGCCTAAATTTGGCAAATAACAATCTTCATATTGGCTACCAAGAAACCAGCTATGCATTAAAAAAGCTACCTGGCCTTAGAGCTCTAGATCTTTCTGAGAATGAGCTTGATGATGAAATGTCTACTGCTCTCCTCCAAAATCTGACATCCTTAGAGTACCTCAACCTTTCTGGAAATCTACTGCAGCGACTTGATGAGACCTCATTCAAGGATCTTCACCAGCTCAGAGAACTCGACCTGCAAAGGAACATCATGTTTGAGCTTGATGGCGCCTTCGAAAGCAACACCAAGCTCCAGAGGCTCAACTTAGCCTTCAACTATCTGCCTTGCCTGATGGACTTCCACATGACCCAGCTGGTGGTCCTCAACGTGAGCCACAACTTCATTGAGTGGTTTATCTCCAGACAGGATGTCAATGACACTTTCCAACTAGAGACACTTGATCTGTCAAATAACAAACTACTCTTCTTCCCTTTCTTACCAAACCAGAGTCACTTACGGAACCTTTACCTGTCACACAACACCATTAGGTTCTATGAACACTTGGCAGACAACGCCACATTCCCGAATTTGACAACAACCGTTGAGTTCTACAATACAAAGAAGTACATAAGTAACGTGACTGCTCAGCTTTGGGATGATGGTCTTCACGGTGACATCTCATCTCTAGAGATTTTAGATCTAAGAGGAAACCAAGTGGAATATTTTCCCCAAGGATTTATCCAGAAAATGCCTACCTTGGCCAGACTACAAATGTGCACAAACTGTCTGCAAACTTTAAATCTGACTGCTGAACAGTTCTCTGGCAGCTTGTACGAGTTGGACATTAGCAACAACAGGTTGAGCCAGATTGTAGCGGATGAAGGTTCGCTGACCGCTCTTAACAATTTGACATATATTAACCTGAGCCTTAATAATCTTGAACAGTTACCCTCAAGACTATTTTCCTCGCTTCCGAGCCTCAGGACAGTAGACCTCAGCTATAACCATATTAACATTTGTTTTTCCGAAGAAACTGAGATCAAGACAGACACAATCTCAGCTTGTGTGGATTGGAAAAATGTTGTTTCCCTAAGGCAGCTTTACCTTAAAGGATGCAACATCAAAATAATTCCGTCATCTGCATTCGCAGGGTTGTCGCTAACGCACTTGGACCTGTCTGACAACCCAGGACTCATTGTCAAACAGTCAATACAAGGCCTCAGCAGAACTTTGCAGCACCTAGGTTTAGGAAACACTCACATACAAGACTTTGACTTCTTCCACTTCATAAGTCTGAAGTATTTAAACATTTCAAGCAATTTGCTTGCTCGTCTTCCCTCTTCACTCCTAAATCTTGACCTGAAAGTGCTCGATTTGAGGGACAACAGACTATCCACAATTCCCTCAGGTCAAGCTAAAGTATTAGCCCTGAAACTTCACCATGTTTTCCTTACAGGAAATCCGTTCAACTGCTGCCAAACAGAGTGGTTCAGGACATTTGAAACAACAAAGACAATCAGTGTGGTTGGAAAATCAGAGATTGAATGTGAAGATCTCATCCAGATGACACACAGAGTGGAGCACTTTCAGTCGTTTTTGTGTTCGGATGAAGGTGGAGAATCTGTATTTTGGTACATTCTGCTTTTTTTACCCATCTGTCTTTTCTTTGTGGGCATTTCAATTATTGTTCTCCTCACCATCAAGCCTAAAATGCTACAAAAATCTATCAAAAAAAAGTGTTTAAAGTCCACATCCTACTGATACTTTATAAATCATTAACAAACTGTATTCTGTACAGTAAGTTATACAGATATGTAACTGAATGTATGTTGGAAATAAAGTACATTCACTGTAAAACTGTCTACAATAATGACAGAACAATTCTGAGAGAGCTACCTAAACAACAGGAGCGTCAGTTCTTCATATTGCTGTGTTTTTGTTCAAGAAGTGCGGTTCTAAACCAGACCTCAATCGTGATACCCGAATGTAAAAATGTGGCTGCGTTAATGTGGGACTGCGTGTGTGTGTGGGTGTATGTGCATGTTTGTGGGAGCTGTGTGTGTGTGCGTGTGTGTGAACATATGCAGAAGTAATGTGATGCAAGCTGTTGCTATAAGCAGCAGAGGAAACATGAAATTTCCTGTTTTGCGCAGTGTGCAGCAACTGCCCAGTTGTGCATCTCAAAGAGGAGGGGTTTGAGGTTTCCTTCCCATCAGCGAGACTCAGATCGACTCAACACTGACATGAAATTCCAGTGTGTCAGTACTCATGACGAGATACTATATACTAATTAATTCATTCTCCAGTGCACTTGGGGGAAGAGCTGCAACAAGTCACTAAGCTTAAGTTATAGCAAGGTCATTTTAAACATGCCATTATCAAATGCAGGAGACCGTCAGCACTGTGCAGGACAAAGAGGAATGACAACACATTTATTCACCTTTGTGTGTATCTATGTAGTTGCTCAGAAGTGCGAAGGCTGGCAGATCAGTGTGTAGCTGTGCAAAGCCCGGAGGCCTAACCAGAGAGTAACCAAAATACCACTGTGGTGATGATCAGGGTCATAGCGGTTGGAACATAAAAAGAGAAACTGGTGTGAGGCTATGTTAAAGCCTCAAAACACCATAATTTTTTCACCAAATCTTTTACAGTATAAAGTTGTCAATCAGTTAAAAATACACTACCAGTCAAAAGTTTGGACACATATAGAAATGACCATGTTTGATAAAGAAAAGCAGATTTCATAACATCACATTGATCAGAATGAATGTGTAGACATTGTTCATATTGTAAATGACTATT
>JAUMHL010000013.1:30860700-30874202 GCA_032362345.1 Sandelia bainsii
GAAAACACTGAATAAAAATTTGCGTACCAACACACAAACCATTTATAATTGCTAAATTAGGCTAAAATATAAGGCTCAGAGTGATGCTAAATGAAGAGCCATTTGGGAGCTGTAAGAGCCGGCTCTTCTAAGTGAGCCGAGCCAAAAGAGCCGAAGCTGTGAAAAGACCCGGACTTCCCATTACTATGTGGCACAGGAAACTGAAACTGTTGCCATTTTAAAAAACAGCTCAAATCCAAATTATGTGTTCGAAGTAAAGTGCAGATCCCTTAAACAAACCCATGGGTTGGGTTGCGTTTGGAAAGAAATTTAGAAATCATGTTTGGGTAGGGTTCAGGTAGGTCAAACTTCAAGCTATATAGGCGTAAGTTAAGTTGAAAATATGACTACACCGAACAAATGCATGGACAGCTTGAGCTCTCAAACGTCTGCTTTGTTTAATGACCAGCAGAGATGTTTAAACCAGTAGGTTTTCCTCAGATTCAAGCAGATTCAAGAGGGCCATACTGAAAAAAACACTGCACAAACTCAACTGCATCGGGTTCAGAAATGAAATACATTATGCTCGCTGAGTTCAGGTCGGGTTTGGCCACCGCACTATTGGCCTCGGCTCAGGTCGGGACATGAAATATGCAGGACAATGCGTGCTCTAGTTTGAAGGACAAAGACACAAAAAACTGCAAAAAAAGCAGCTGCCTAGAAAAAAAAGGGGAAGTCTTAAGTTCCCATAGTTACTCATGTGATCTTTATACAAATCACAAGAAATAAAATGGTCAGTTTCATGTTGTGTAACTTTGTGTCAGTCATGACTGGTGTGACTTCAGATAGAGGATACGCCGAGGCAGCCCCCCCCCAATAAATGTAAAGAAAGCAGAATACACTAACACAGATAATTAAACAGCGTGAGAGAAGCCAAAAAACAGTGCTGCATTAACAGTGTTGTGTGTCTCTGTGAGTGTGTGCGTACTTACTGCAGCTCTTGCGTCAGCCATCCTGGCCTTCTTTAACCTGGTTTTGGCCGCATCCAGATCCAGGCGTTTGACCTGCAGTAGCTTTCTTTCTTTCTGGACACAAATGACAACAGGATAAAACCCTCAAAGACAGAATTCTTCGCTCTGAAGCTCTGAGAACCACAAACTCACCAGCTTTCATGCAGATGAGTTTAGAGCTTCCATCATGGTCTGTGTAGCAGACTGAAACATAGGATTAACGGTCTTATGTTTGAAGTCATGAAAATGATCAATGAGGCATGTTTTTGTTCATGATAACTGTGCTGTAACAGACTGGGAGCACTGTAATCAGAGTTCATGACGTGAGCAAAACATAAGACAAAAACTGTGGCGATGCCTTGATCCAAATTTAAGTCAGGGCCAGTTACATGCACTTCCTCATCGAACCAGCTTACTGTGATTATCTCTTGATCATTTTTCTCTGAAATATTTAAGAAGAACTGAACAGAAGACAAAACTGAATGTATAGATAGTGATTATGAGAAAACTACAGTGACATATAAACCTGACAATGAGTCAGGAGAATGATGTAATGGCCAAGAATGCAGCTCACCAGGATGGTTTTGAAGTCACCCTCTAGAAAGTTTCTGAAAGGTGTCAGGAAGTTGATGGCAGCACTCTGGATGAACTCCCGCTCTGCACCGCCAATCTGCTTCTGCGTCTCGCCGCATTTGACCAGAGCGTTTCCTGAAGTGTTCAGCAGCACAAACAAAACTTCACTCTCAATACAACAGTGGACAGGAGGTTGCACTGAGGTCTGAATACTTAAGAGAAGACACAGAAACGTGTGGTTGAGTACAAAGTGCTTTGTATGACGCCACATCTGTGGGGCTGACATGGTAAACTGTGGCAGGGGGTGATACTGAAGAGAGGTGTTCTCCACCAACTGATGAAAAGTCTACATTAAGGCTGCATACTCGCACGTGCTTCTAGTCAGATGTTGTGCGTACACGGACACACCTTTGTTTGATGTATTTGACTGAACAACTTGTAAAAGTGAGTAAGTGTAACTGCTTTACAACACACTGAATGTGGACGTCCACTCTGACCACTGTCACTGATACAGTAACAGATGTGGAAAGTATGAATTAGACAGAACACTGAAATGTTAAAACATACATGTGCCCAAAAAAGTAATTGTTCAACTTTTAACCACTGTATAAACTGAGTTCTATAAATAGAGGGAGTGACTGAGCTTATTAACCAACTACTTTAACTTACAGAGTCAACACCAGACATTTTTGTGTTTGTCCTTGTAGATTTTAAAACTGAATTTTGACTGGACACTCAGTAAAAAACGCTACAAGCCACCGCCGCTGCTTCTCAGTTTTCAGGAGGAGGTAAATGTTCGTTCAAGTCTTTGTATGTCAGGCAGCTCAGCGTTTCACTCACCATAGGCGGTACCAGGACCGAATTCATTTCCTGAGTCGATCATGGACTGGCCCAGCAGCTCATGGTTGTTCATACGTGTAGGGGCTTTCTTCTCCAGTTTCTCATACACAAATTCCTCTAGCCGGACATCTGCAGTTTGCAACAAGAAAACTTAATTACTAAGTCATAAGACTACAGTGAGGGAGCCAAGGACAGGCAGCACAAACAGCCTGACTTACATCTGCCAACAAAAATAGAAACTTTTATAACAGCAAACCTGACAAGGAAAAACACTGACTTGTCTGTCACACTGGATTGTTTCATAAACACAGGCAATCGTGACAGGCATCGCTATGGTGGGTTGTAGGTTAATGCAGAAGAAGTAGATCCACCATACAAAGACTGTTACACAAGACTGCAACCAGCAGCTGGCCTGTCCGTGTTTGTTGTGCTGCAGTGATATGGCACCGTGGTGTGAACAGAGGAGGATGCACAGCTGAGCTCACAGTCTTCACCTATTGATGTATGTCAAAAACCATCACGTAGAGACGGAACTCTACATAGAACTTTTAGGACCTATTTGACTAACAAGTTAGAAAAAGTGGACTTTTAAATACTTGACTGATATGGTGAATGGACCCATCCACAGATCGATCAGTCCACCATCGGTCTTATGATGAATCTACCAGTAAACACTGCAATTAGTCCAGAAACCTGAAAATGATTAGAAACTCATAGCACTGTGAGTGGTGCTTGGTGACTTTCTCTTCGTATTAAGAGAACATATAGAGAAGGTGTCTGCCTTATGGTTGACAGTTCAGCAGAGTTCACTCCAGGGTCTAAAGTGTGCTCTTACTGGGGTTGGGCTGTAATAAGACTTCTGTCTGCTTCATGATCTTTTCTGTCCAGTGTTTGGTGCTCTCAGCTCTGACCAACAGCTTCTCCAGATGTGCGTCCAGCTCTGTCTTTTCAGCCTGGCCAAGTTTCTCTTCTGTGAACTGACAAAGAAAACAAGCATTTATAGCATGCACATAACTTATCTGGTGCACACTGGAGACACACACATGTAGTTAGTCGTACAGAGCCTCAGGTATGATGCAAATTGTTTTTAATGGAAGGTACCAGATAACGTTAGCGAGCTGGATGAGCTAGTTTACAAACTAAACGTTAAGGTTATCTGCCTAGCTGCTGCTGATAAGTCTATCTAATGGTTTCTGAGGCCTGCTTCGACATTTATGTTGAGCAACAACAGTGTTGGCAGTGACACAGTCTGACATATCACAGATACACTTTATAGGTTTAGTATAACTTAGTTTATTACAGAATTTTCTCTCTAATGATGATTCTTAACGACACAACAGCAGCCTCGGTAGCGTTAGCTGTTTAGCTAACGTTAGCAAGGAAGCTAACGCTAACGGAGCTAGTTAGCGGCTAACGCTGGTTAGCAACAACGGTTAACGGAAAAACTTACTTGTACCGCGCGGCTCAGGAAGGTACCGGCGTCCGCGGCAAACCGCTTAACATTAAAATCCATGGCACAGCAGGAAAAATAAACACTTAATACAACAACTAGCTTGTCTCACAGTCAAACTGCCATCCCTACAGAAAATGTCATTAAAGCAAGTTTTTGTCGGAGTTCCACCCAGCTGTTGATGTTTACAAAGATAGTATACGACCAAGATCATTCACATCCTCGACCTATTCTGACAGGTGTGAGGAAATCGTGCGCATGCGCATAGGGCAACGTTGGGGAGGACTGAGCGTCTACAACGATTAACGAGGAACAGATATTAGGAAACACACTTCCTACTAAAAGAAAACACACTTCCTACATTTACGTCAACTTCACTGCAAACAACTGTTAATGTTATATAGCACTGTGGAAACTAATGGGTTTGTTTTAACACAAAAACAGAAAAAACACAAACCTGAAACTCTGGACACTATCATAAAGGCGCTAGGCGCTCTGGTCTTCTCGCGATAGCTCGCACACAGGCTGTAGAAAAGCGAAGAACGTAGTTAGTCGTACAGAATTCTCTTGCTTCACATGTTCCGCTAATCTGTTGCATTCAATTCAAGCGGAAACATCGGAATCAGATTACGAATGAAGCGGACACAGGAGGGGTGAAAAAAACATGTGAAGATAGATGTGTTCTTCAGATGCAGCGTAACGTTTTATAAACGACCAGCGTTTATACTGACATTCATGTGCCGCGCGCACAGCTTAAGTAAAAGTTTCCGTACTATGGTTACTGAGACAATCACTGACTGTCAAATTCACTCTGTCATGAAAAAGCCAAAGAAAGAAAGAGTGTGCTCATAATCTCACATTTAATTCATACTTAAGTATGATTTGAAGTGTGCTTACTGAGTATAAGGGATGGCTGCAGAAAGTATTTTTGCTCCCCTGCAATGCATCCTCATGAAGGGATGGGTTACATTATTAAATGAATAGAATTCACACTGGCAAAATGTCCTAAAATGCTAACGAAGCTTTGATTCATAGATCTCCAGGAAAGTGATTGTGTGGATGCATTAAGGTAAAATATCTGCCGAAATTCATATTCCTTCCTATCACCAGACCTGTCCCTTCCCTCGTCACCACCACCAGGTGTGTTCACAGTTTAAAGCCAAAATGACCACTGATAACAGCATGTGATTCTCAGCAGAGAGCAGGGGTGGATCCACAGGGTGGCGAGGGAGGGCAGCTGCACCCTTTATTGTAGGGTTTGCCCCACAGCAACTTCATGTTAGATTGTATATGTCTATTATCTTGGTATATTGTCTGTCTGATATTTTAAGCTTCCATCTTGGCTACGTCTACATTGAAAAATAGGCCACTAACTTCTAATGGATCCAAGGTTAAATAAAATTTAAAAAAATGAGAAAATAAAATAAAATGTAGTTGCTATGGAACTATGACAAACAGTGACATTTACTAACAGGGAGTCACCGGGAGACGGTTACGTACTGTACAGTGTATGACATTTATAAGCTACAGTCAAACTTAAACTGCCTAAAACATAATACAGGTGTCATAAATTTGATAGCAACATTTAAATATAAACCCAACATGATGTCAGGTGAATATTTTCCCTTAATACCAACCTTAGCTGTTTAGGCAGAATGGCTATTGCTCCCTCCCATCATGAATAGGATAATAACAAGAGTTTATTTTTTGTATTATATAGACAGACAGAATAAGATATACAGATACAGGTCAGGTGAATAATCTGAAAAGCTGTACAGTAAAGTGCAGGACTGACCATGGAATCATTACATATTGTGCATATATCATACATACATGGGGTGTATGTAAAGGGTCAGCCAATACAGAACAAGTGTGTGGAGATGCTGCTTATCTGTTTCCATAACTTCTGCTGTTTCTTTGTAGTAGCGCAGCTTGCTTTACACTGTCTGTATATGTATCCACATAAAACTGCAATAAATCCTATTTGACCTGGAACATAATTTGATTTGTTGATGAGTAAAGTTGCCACAATGTGAACACTATTTCAACTACATAACGTCTTTTGCGACCCATCTCCTCTTTCTCAAAAAAACCTCTTGAGGACGTGGCCTTTAGGCAGAACAAAACAACTCTTCACGTCTGGATGTAATTATGCCAAACAGCGCCTGCTACCTGCTGTGTGGGAGGAAGTCAGGCACTGGGAGAAATCCAATGACTTCCCCTCTGTAGGCCACCGCACCTTCAGCTGCAGCCTTTCTGCTTAGCTGCAGTAAATGACAGCTCGGAGGTTTCCTCATCCACACATTTGCTCTTGAACATGTGGGTTTTTCCATCACACACGTAATGCACTACCATGACAGTGGAAATAAAGACACTGATCTACAGTTTGAACAAGGCATTTTATTAATTTGGAACAAGTCAGTATAAGCTCTAAAGGTACCTGATGGTCTTCAACAGTAGCCTGCACAATACATTTTTTATAACCACATTATGTCAAACATATTAAGGCTTTGGCTTATGCTTTATGCTTGGCTAACTTTCAGAATTGTTGGAGTGGGTGCTTCAAACACATGAATATGGAAGTCAGCACTTTTTGAGAAGGCAGAACAACTCCTTTGGGGGAGAAACAGAGCGCTGTAGTTGTTCCAGTAGTAAATCTGCTCTTCCACTTCACAATAACAGAACACAGTGAAAGAATAAGAGAAGAAGTGCCGAAACCTAACATCAACAGAAATGCTTCCTCATCAAGGCGAGGCATTGGCAGCACAAACCGTGAGAAAAAAAACCATCCTGGAAGAATACAGACATGTTGGAGACATATATTCTTTACTTTTCTTTTTGCTTACAATGCAGCTGCTGAGGATGAATCTTTGACAGAGCAAAATTATTCGAGTTTCATTCAGTACAAGACTTTCAAATGTGACCGTCATGAATTGTCATGTTAAAGTTCATCTGCAACTTGGGAAAACCTTTTTAAAACACTTTTAAAGGCAATTATCCACACTCCATTTAAACCTCATAGACAGAGTCTAAATCAAAGCTGACCTACAGTTGCTGACTGTTTTTGACCACGTTTTGGGTGAGCTCCAGCAGCAGAGGATATCTGAACATCCTCTTCTTCCAAGACTCTGGGATTCCGGAGAGACCGGTCTGAAAACACAATAAGATGACAGCTGAAAGCCTCACAGGAAGCACAAAGCTTTCACAACATCAGCACACTGTCAAACTCATCAGAGAGCTGCAATGACAGACAAAATGACGAGCATCCAGATGTGGCTGTGTTAAAATGATCCTTCTTAAATCTGCATTATGTACAATCCTGCTTTCAGAAAAGTGGAGATGCTGTATAAAATGTAAATAAAACAGAATGAAATGATTTGCAAATGATTTAAAACCTCTATTTGATTGAAAGTAGAACAGAGGCAACATAGCAACAGATTTTTGTAGTCCAACCCAGAAGTTAGCATCACCCTGGTTCCCTCGATGAAAAACCCATTAGGACATTTTCACTGGGTTTTAAATTGTGGCAGAAAATCAGCTCTATGCCAAAAAAGATGTTTGTTAAGATAATCTTCATAAATAAACGTTTATGATATTTAAAGACAAAGTACAATCGCCAGAAGTAATAAGCTATTGTTAGACTACAAATGAACTACAACCTCAGTCACGACTTCAACTTCAGCGTCACCACCACTAAGCTTCCGAAGCCTTTTCATCTTAGCGTGACCCGATCCAGCTAGTGATCGTGATTAGGATGAACAGTTTGAGGAGTTTGGGAAACATGGTGGTGCTGTAAAAAGATGAATCCACAAAATCACAATTTGTGATTTTATGCTGGGCTGTGCTAATTCATTCTTCTATAAATCTCCTCATCTGATTCTTGGCAATTAAGCAAATTTCACTAAAGAACCAGTAAACCTCGCTCTCAGGTCACTTTGGTCATTTATGAACACAGGGAAAAAATACATCAATCTGCCCAATATCAAAACTAATTTAATCAAACACAATCCTCAACAATAGATGCATTTAAATCGACGTTAAAAAAATAAATGATTAATGTGGTTGATGCTGGACCTCGCTAAAGCTGTCTGTATTGATTTATAAATGTGCATGAGTGATTCTGATGATCTGTTCCTCGACCGCTGCTTTATGTTGTGTGAAAAGTTTCTTCTTGAATTCATTAAATCTCCACAGCATCTAAAGACAGCAGGACAGGTGTGTTGATGGTCTGGAGATGTGCTGTGCCAGAGCAAACTGATTTGTGCTCTTTGATTAAATCGTGAGCAAATGACACCAGGATGCTACAAAATACCTACACGTCACATCAGAGTTGTAGAGTATAATTTGGTTTTAATAGTATTACATGGGTTATTTTTCCCCGTGACCCTTACGAGGACAAGCGGTTAAGAAAATGGATGGATGGATGGGTTATTTTCCTAGAGAGACACATGACAGCAAACTCGTCAGAAAGGCTGTGTCCTAAGAGTTTTAATTATTAGCAATGTTAGAAATCTCAGCAGGATTTTTTATTGTGGTTTTCTTGCTTCTGGTATGTAGCTCAGAAGTCTTGGTTCTTCTTCTTGATTTTAATGGAGGCCTACAAACCAATGTAAAAGGTGTATGCTGCCACCTACTGTACTGTATGGAAAAGTGCATTTCTCTATGATAAGTTCCATTTTCACTGGTTCTCTATTTCTTGGTCAGGCCTAGAAATTTGGGCGGGGTGGGAGAGAACCTGTTTGCCCCCATTGTTAATAGTGGTTATTGTTAATGTAATTTCTTGTGTTTGACTTTTCATCACTGATAATTTTAAAGCTATGCTTATAGAATTGTTACACATATGATTTTTATAATAAATCTAAATCTAAATATCGTCATCATTTGTTTTTCAGTTAACTTTAAAAACACATTCACAACCAATCGGACAAACTGATTCCCAACAGTGACCAATGACTTACAGTACCTGTGCCCCAAAACAGGCTCCTATGAAGAAGGCTCGGCTGGCGGTGCAACCCCCGCCGCGCATGGTGTCCCTGACTGCTTCATCCAGCTGGTTCAGTGTCAGGACTCCATGAAGCGCTCCCTGGAATGCACCAGGCAAAGCTGGACATCCCAAAAACAAGAAGAGAAACAGATAAGTGATCAAATACAGTATAGAGTTTCCAGTCTATTAAAGTGTTCTTATATGTGAGAAATCATCTCTGATACCGTCCATTGAAATGTCCTTTACTTTTGGAATACATTATGTATTAATATGTAAATTGTACATTCAACTTTGAACAGATCTGGTGAGCAGATCTTTTCATGTTTACATCAAGCATCTCGACCTTTAACTGTGTAAAACCTGAGATCCTCATCTCAACAGGAGGTGGAAAACAAAAAGGAAGGAGCAGGAGGGAGACCATTAGTCAGGACATCAAAGCTGGCAAACCCACAGCCAGACCTACTGACAGGAAGGCTCTCGCAGGCCCTGCCAAGTCAGCAGACCTGGATCCTGCTATTACCTACCAGCTTACCTCATGTGTTTGTGAACACAGCAGGTATGAGCTGTTGGGATGTCCTGGATAGGTTGTCCTTCACCTGCTGGATATGTGCTTCAGAAGAGACACAGGAAAAGAGAGAAAGAATATGTTTAATATTGAAACACTAGAGCTTCCTTATAACTGTGCATATGCTTTGCAGTGTCTTATTTATCGTTAGTGTGATAACGTCTAGTGTGTGCACTTCAGTAGGGTGCAGACTTCAGATGCCCCTAATCCTATTCTTATTCTTAAGGTTGAAGTAATTGAAACATGCAGCACTATAAGCATCTAGGAATTTGATTATACAGGAGATTGACCTACAAGACTCACATCGAGCACCTTGCTCAAAACTTAAGGACCCAAGTTGGTTTTCTATAACAAAATAATAATAATAATAATAATAATAATTGTTTTGATTTTGAAAACAAACAAAAAGATTGTTCAAGCCACCATTGATTGAGTACTGTTCAGATCTCAATACTATATTAATTGAGAACCTTACTTTAAAGGTTCCACAAACAAGTACTGACTTATTAAAGACTATCCTCTCCATTAGTGGAATAAACTCTGAGCTTGAATCCACTTATACCTCTTCATAGTTTCAAATATTCTACTCTGATTGTTGTCCTTGATTGTGCGACTGTTATTGTCATAGTTTTTTGGTTGTTATTTGAATGGACTTTTGTCATATTTTTACATTAAGTTTGACCTTAAAAGAAATCAGTGACCTCAGTGAGAGTTCTCCAGTCTAAATAAAGTTATACTATGTTCATAAGCTGGTTTCTCACTGTGTCTGCCTGCTCTTTGCTCCGGAGCAGGAAGTGGACAGTGACTTTTTAGAGCTTCTTCACTGAAAACACCTGCTTCCTACTGTGGCTGAAAATGAATTGCAGAATTGAGTGGAATTGTGGTCCAGACACCAAACAATGAGCTGAAACTCATTATAAAACAAAGACATGTTGTACACTAAACAATGTTTTCACATGGTCATTTCAAACCTTGTTGTAATAAAGACACTGATTAAATCAGCTTGTAAGTCACACCTATCCTCACCAATGACAGCCTGATCCAGCTCCTGAGGGTTCTGTCTCTTCAGATCACTGAGCTGAGCCAGAACAGCATCCAGAGCACTGGGATCAGGACTATTCAGAATGAAATGCTCCAAAAACCTTACACAGTAAGACAAAGTTGAACATGTTGGTCACCTTGGTCTTTACACAGTGATCACAAGCTCCACAGTCAGTAATATTTATTCACACTTACCTCGCAGCAGCCAGTGTCACAGCTACACACATATCGTTATTCTGGGTGACCAGTATGGCTTTCTTCACTTCTCTTCTCCAGCATCTCAGACAGTCCAGCGTACATAGTCACCACTGGAGCCATCTTAGTGATACCATCTATCTGACAGTCCACTTCATAGCCTCAGCAAAGACACACACACAGATTACAGTAACGCAAAAAACATCAGCCTGGGGAGGCCTTTACACGCATTCAACAAAACACTTCCAGTTGACCCAGTCCCACATCACAACCAACCACTCATGCAGACTTCATGTAGTTACACTTGTACTCTGACTCTCCTACAATCTGCTGTGGGAGGTTTTAGCACCATGAATCTTAGCTGCAAAACCAACACATGCATCTCGTAATGAAAGCAGCCATTCTTGCTTTGACAGTGTGTGGTGGTTTCCAGTCATTTTGGGCTGCTATAAGTGTGGCTAACCACAGTTGTTTTTGTGAAAGTTGGAAACTGGTGCTGTCTTTTAATAGGTGAAACACTTACCAAGTGTGGCAGAAACACTGTCGCAAATAGTTTTACTGACATGTCGCATGTAGGAATGTTCCTGTTTGCCATTAGAGTGAATTGAACAATTATAGAACTAAATGGTTTTCAATTAAAATAATAATGTCAGGAAAAGGTCAAAACTGTGAATGAATTAATAAAGGATTATTTGCTGATGAGTATTCCCAGATTACTTTGACTTCCCAGATTATTCCCAGATTATTTTGATTTACAGTTTTAAAGCAAGGGCAGTCAGTGCTCACCATCAAAGATAGATGCACAAGTTAGAACTGCAGTAAACGGAGCAGTTGTAAGATGGTGCAGTCTGGACATTCCCAGAACCTGGTACAGAGCCCTTCATTTTCTAATGTTAACTTTGAAAGAAAAAACCCGATTGTTAACAGTGCAAACTACTGTATGTTCACAAGCATGCTCAGTGACATGAGGAGACTGTGAAAGTGATGCTATTATTAGTCTGTGGAGTCTTAGATAAAGTACAGTACCCACATGTTTTAAAATTAAAAACATGTCACTCAGTGGTGGAGTTTTGGGACATCCCACCTCTCTTGCGGTTGAGTGTCTTACATACAGTATTAATGCCTCCCTGAAGTCCCTAAATTCAATACAATATCCTGGAAAACTGAAACGATTGGAGGTTTTAAAAATTGAGGTCTTGTATTTTGTTTACACATTTATGATCTCTGATCATTACCAGTCTCTTCTTTGCCAGCATCCACATTTCTGATGAAAGCTTTAAGGCTGGCGTTCCTCCATGGGCCATCGATAGGGAGGATGGCTTTGGGACCTGAAATGATCAAACAGCTTTTTAAAGATACATGAACATCCATTCATTTGACAGCTTCATCCCTGGACAAGTGAAGTGTGGCTACAGGGCAAAACAAGCCAGAGACGAAAAGAAAAACTGCTGAAGAAGGACTTTCTGTTAATGCAGTTGAAGTTTCTGTAGGTGGAGCTCTTTTCTTTGTCTCAGCCTCGTTGGCTATCACTGCCCATGACGGTGACACAGCTCATATTATATTATTTTAACATAACTGTAAACATAAATCTGTTTGCAGATTATTGTACCCTGTGCTGCTGTAATGCTGGTTTACATTGGCACTGTATTTATATGACATCCTGACCAACTATCCAAAGCACTGGACAACAACAGGGAGGACTGACTGGATGGAAAAGTTTCATGAAGCAGGAATTCTCCATCAGCAGTGGGGAAAATCATGATCCGAACTTTAATGGTGTTTTAACACCTGAGAGGACATGCAGCATCAATATAAGACCACCCACACTTGGATTTCTGGAACAAACAGTTGCAAACCCTGCAGATTTAACACTGACTGAGTAGTTGTGTTGTGAAAGTTAATCTTTGAGGTTTTTTACCTGCTGATTAAAGTGTTACAGATGAACAAGGAACACATGTTTTGCCATTCATTTTTTTTTACATTTCAGTGTAATAATCTACATGCTCTAAAATGTACCTAAAGTACAAAGTACAAGTACTCCACTAAGAAAACCATGTATAGTAATAAATTAAAAATGATCTTTGTTTATTATACATTTATGTGTATTATACACTTGGAGTGTTACAACAACAGCAGCAGTGTTTTAACCACTTAATACTACTATTACTACTACTAATAATAATAACAACAATAACCCGTCAGCAGTCTCAGTTAACAAAGTTGTTTTTACATAAACTTCTCTGTCAGTGAATCATTGTTGAGATGCAGTGGAAGAAAAGTAATAAAAAAGGGGACTGACCATTCTTTAAAAAAAATGTGTGAATCTATCCTTTAACCTACAACACATTCTGGGCACTGGGTGAATTTCAGTACCTCCGCACTGACTCAGTGACTCCAGCAGGACCTACGCCTGGTCTCCATAGCAGGTCTGCTCGCCTGTTGTCCTGCGATAGAAAGGATTCCCTGACTGAGGCCGAAACTCGGGACAGGGCTCCAGATCAGACAGAACTCCTTTGAGCCTGTCTGGACTGTAGATCCAGTGCATGGGCTGGGCTGTGAGGGTGTGGAGCACACACATTCACACATTACACAATAAAGGCGGAAAATAGTGGATCATTTAACACCTTCTTTCTGAAGTATTTGGCATGACCTGCTGCATTTACAGTATGTGTGTGTTATACTGTAGGCGAGAACATTGATCTACTGTACATGTTACACAGTCATCAAACACAAACTAATACTGCATTGATATATGGTATGTTAACAATGATGTGCTAGTAACTCCTTGTGCTCCTTGTTGTTGTTTTGATCTCTGTTGCCTGCTGTTCTTTTCTCTCTCCTCTTTCCACTCACCCCAACCGGTCG
>JAUMHL010000013.1:30874302-30884539 GCA_032362345.1 Sandelia bainsii
AAAGTGCCTTGAGATGATTTTTGTTATGATTTGGCGCTATACAAATAAAGATGAATTGAATTGAATTGAATTAGTAAAAATAATTAATCAGTGGTTACTTTATGTTAATCAGTGCAGCTTTTGCAGAAATGGATCTTTCACAACAGTACGTGTGAGTCAACATGCACCACCCCTGTACTTTATCTGCATGCAGCTGTTGCTACGGTTGAATAATGCTACTGATAGTGTTTCTGTGCAGGACTCAACAACAAGACACTGTTTGAAATTTCATATTGTGTAACACTTAATGAGCTTTTAAGAAGAATTAATCATACAAAGTGGAACTTAAATCCTATGACAAATAAATGAAACAAGTGCCCCATTTTTAATACAGGAAATAAACACAGAATGATCTAAACACAGCATGGAACTGTAGAAACCACGCAGAGCTATCAAAACACAATGAGGCGCGGAAGCAGATTTAGTTTGTAATGTGGAAGCTGCTGTTAAAGCAATTAAGTCACAGTCAACTTCAAGCACACACACAGAGTTTATCTTACCTGCTGCATCTGCCACTGCTGCCCCGATAATGGCCCTGATGCATCTGTCTGCCACACTCAAGGCCATCTGCTTCCATTACAGTAACCACAAGAAATACTGGGAAACTTTCACTGTGGTAAAACACTGTGTTTTTAAAGTCACTGGAATTTTTTACTGTTCATTTTCAGCTAGTGACTAAAATACTTAGATGTACATAGAAGTTGTGTTGTTTTCTTTTAGTGAAATTCTCATAATGGATTGAAGCTAGTTTTGTATTTACTGTTCATGTTGACAGCAAAAGAAAAAGTAAAAACATGTGTATTAACTATATTTGATTTGATTACATAGCATTTGGTTTGGAAAAATGATGCCAAGCTCTTCTAACCTTTTAACCTAACACAACACACAATGATTAAAATAAAATGTGTGTATCTTTTCATTGAATTCACCAAAGTCCTTTAAAACAACATGTGTGGTCATAATGAAATGCTAAATATCAATAACAAACGCTGGCTCATTTGTCCTCACCTCAGAGCCTCTTCCTCACCTTGGAACACCACACTTTTCTGACAGTGGGCAGGGTGCCGTCAGCACTGTGATAAGATCACGGCAAAGGATCTAAAAAAACAGTTTACTGCGCTGGTGGTGGTGAGGTGGAGGTTGGAGCACTGAATGTTAACCTAAGGTTTTACAGATTATCACCCTAAATATAAAAGTGTTCAGAAAGCAAGTTTTGTTCCATATTACAGAGGTTAGGAGGAAGTTAAAGTAACCACTGTGGCCATCCCACCTTTTGTTGACTCACATTCTGGTATGAAGTGTTGTATAATGCTGTGTTGCTAGTTTTTAGTTTTTAGTTTAGTAGGTTTAGTGCAATCTATAGTTTTTTTATTATTATTTTTTTGTAGTTTTTTTTACAGATTTTCTGCCTTGAAAGTCTTAGTAAGGAGGCAGAAAGGAAACATGGGAGAGGAGAGGGGGCATGCTGTATGTCAACAGCTCCACCATGTTTGTGACCCCTTTGTGTCCAAATGCAAGACAGCTTCAATAAAACCATTAATGCTTCCATCAAATTTCGATGAAACATTTTGTTTATGGGTTAAGTTGCACTTAACAAACTCTCTGCACTAACAAAAGCTCTCTCCATCATTTTGATCCGTCATGCTCTCTTCGTGTACCTTCCACTCCATTCCCTCCATCCTGACAGTTCCCCAGCTGATCCCCCTCCACTCTGCCAACTCTCATGAAACCCTGCAAGGCCTGGCCAGACTCCACTTATCCCAGGTCTTTCATGGGTATCCCAGGCCATTGATTTCTCCTTATACTGTTAGCAGACAGTGCAGAGGGAGTGGCTCTCCTGCCCTTTTCACAAATTATAGTAATCAAAGGTGTCCCTCTCAGTACTAATTAACTTAGACTTTTTTTTTTTGCTTGTGTCTCAACTCCCTCAGAATATAAACATTTGTGTAAATTCAGTTCTGAAAGATACAAGCAGATATTGTTTCAGCACGACTTGCTGCAGTGTCACATTCCATTATGACAAGACATAAGATCAAGGATTAAAAGGAAAAAGTCAAATGAAATTAGCATTTTTTCTACATCCACTTCCCACAATAAACAACTATGTTTAAATATTTACTGTCTTAACACATATAGCCTAAGGCCTCTTTTTAAAAAACTGAGCCCCTGCCTCAGAGAAACTCTCTGCACATCTCTGGATGTCAGTGGCTGGAAATTTGCTGAGCATTAAAGAATAGAAACTATATTATCTTTGAGCTGGAAAGAAGTGTGTTAGAGTCTGTTCATGAAACAAACATTACATTTAAATGAATGTAAATGCAATAAGTGTCAGCTACAGCAGAGAGATCAATCTTCATAAGGTTAATCTGCAGGAAATGCAGAGCATTCGCTTTCTCTTGCAGGGAGATATGTGCATGTCCTTCACAGAGAGGTTAAAAGAGCTGCACAAATAGATCGGCCTCTGTCACCAGATCAAGTGACACAATGAGCAGGGTGAAGCTCTATAAATTACAGCCTGGCAGAATTGCAGGAAGGTATTGATGGAGTGTGGACAACGTGGTAGTGCCCATGTGTTTTTTCATGGGGTGGGTGGGCGGGGGTGACGAGCTTTGTTGACTTTGATCATCTGGCATGATGGAAGTTGGAGGTTAGAGGGCATGCCAGTTAACTGTGGAGGTTGTTGGTGATGCTTGGGAATGAAATGTCGTGTCCCGCACTGCAGTGCAACATACAGTATAACAGACATAAGGATGAGTGTAAAAAAATAAAACTATTGTAGATTAACACTAACAACTAATTACTTTTTTTACCATGCAATATATATTAAAAACACAGCTTAGAATCAGTGTGAACAGATATTTACCCTCTTTCTCCCATAGACAGCTCACTAATGTTAATGTTGAGTTACAGTCTTCACAGTTAAAACCCAAAGCTAAACCAAGAGTAGTCATTTAGAGCCAGTTATTATTTGAAAATCAATCTCAAAGAACACTTTGGTAACAAGAATCACTTGTCAGTTATATGCTCCAATACTTTTTCTCAATCAAAAATTAGGTCCCAAAAAGGTGCTGTCTTCTCTGTTGTTTAACCTACGAAGGTGTACAGAAGTGTTAGAGCAAATTCTTAACTTTCATCTTCATCAGAGTCATATGCTGCCATCAAGGTAACGTCTTTTTCTGGGAAGTCAGTGGATATTTCAGCAGCAAAATGCCAGGCCTCATTCTGCATGTGCTACAATAGCATGGCTTCATAGCATAGTGTGTGTGCTTGACTGACCTGCCTGCAGATCGGATCTGTCTTCTGTTGAAACTGGATGGAGCATCATAAAGAGGAGAATCAGACAATGGCGACTCTTGCTGAAATCTCGAATTCAGCAAAAAATAAAAATTTTTTAGGGGAGAACTCACACTTTTGCACTTTAGGTACATTTTATAGAGTGCACTCCTATTTTAGAAAAGAATTTCTACTTGTAGTATAGTAGTTTTTAGTCAAGTACTTGCACTTTTACTTGAGTATTGTGTTGAGTGTACTTCTACCATTTCATTGTAATGAGCTAACACAGTTAATAATTTTCAACATAAACCCAAATCCTGCTACCTGTATTGCATATTATCATCTTAACACGTGATATCTCACATGACATTTTCTTAATGTTTGAGTGCAGTAATGTATAGTGCATCCATATTTCAAGTGAATAAGAGAGATACATGAAGGTGGGACAAAAGCAGTTTTTATAGGACTAGTGAAGCTTAAAAATCCTATTCTTCTTAATTTTTCTTATGATTTAGTTAAACTGAATTGGTTGTAGCTTCAATTTTAAAACTTTTACTCTCTTCTTTTCTGTTTATCTTTAATAAGTCTGTGTTATTTGATTAATGAAGTGGCTGAAACATGTGCTGTGACAGTGACAAAAAATCCTGGCAGTTAGACCACATCTGCCATATGTGCCCAGATACATTCAAGCTGTTTCTTGGAATATCACATGGCTTAGTCATTACCTTTCCGTTCTGGCCATACTCCAGGTAGAATAGCACAGAAATAGGCAAATCATTCATAATAACAATGTTTTGATGCAAATGCAATAGACTACAACAACATCATGTGTGAATATATTTTGTGTGAATGTAATTTTAAACTTGAGACCACTGATGTTTTCCATCTATATACTAGTTCAAGTATGAATTTTGCAGCACCACTGAAAAGCTATGATAAAACATCCTCAATAAAGTACTGCTGATAGGAATACTGATAATTATCTGGCTGTGTTGCTGTGCTTCCAGTCTGGGAGAGGAAGCTGAAACAGGAGAAGGGTGCTGAGAGCTATGCCAGCATCCGGCCACTAGCCACCTCTCATGTCATCTGTGCTATGCCATCCATGGCATCCAGTGTGCAGTCAGTGGAAGACAAAGCTGGACACTTGCAACTGAGCCACACAAGCTCCCTCCATTCTTTTTCAGTCTTCATCTGCATACAATGTGGATCAACGAAAGAGTAGGAGTGTTGGCTTCTCTACGTTTTTGACATTCCGTCAAATCTAACAATCACACATATGAAGTGAAGAAGTGGAGATGAGGAACTGGGATGCAGAGGGATAGAGGATTCTTGGATCACAGTGTTTACAGCTGCATTTGCTGCAGATTAATCTTCACAGTGTTGTTTGCACACGACTGTTGATTCACTCACTATTACACTGTATTGCATGGTGCCATTTTTTCAGTGAGGTTCCTTCCTCTGCAAATATCAATGACTCTTCTCTCTACTGTATGTACTGTATAAAGTGAGATTAGTCTAAAAGACGTGCAGGGCTTCTACAGGTTCATATAGCCCTGTTGAAGTGATTACCAGCACATTTCTGCACACTCTAAGCTCTATAGAGTTTTCACATATTGGCGTTCTCATATTATTGTCTTTATTATGTAATGCATATGTTTAGACTGCTCTAATTTATCATCTGTGATGTTCTGTTCTTCTTCTCGTTAAATCACTGCTGCTTTTTGCTCGTCCTAATTTAGATGTTACTCCACAGTCTTTATGTGGCCTATTTCTTTTGTTGTGCTAATAGCCCAACAGGGATCAATAAAAACTCGTTTTAATCTAAATTGTATTGCAGGCGCACTCTGACGCTTCTCATTTGTGCTCGTAAAGTACTCACATCAGTCTTCTACTCTCACAGCTCCACTGGCGCTTAATTGTCTCGCCCAAGAGCAACAGCAGTTCAGCTCAGCCAGTCTGCGTGTTTGGCCACAAAGTGTAAGGCTACATAAGAAGCTGGCACTCTGCACTTGTCTCAGGTGGTTTCCATCCCATGACTGAGCACTTTATTGGATGACTGTAAGTTTAACTAGAAAAGTCCATGTATGTCGAAATGGGAATCTAAGGGCAGTTTCCTCATTTTATTCAAAAAGAAGCAATAAAAGTTAAACCCAGTTTCATTTAGACCATAAATTATCTCAGTCATACTCTCGTTGAGCTGATAAGCCAGTAAATGCATTTGCAGGATGAATGTGTTAGAAATGTTAATACTTTGCATTTGAACAGAAAGTGCACATAATTTAAGTTTATTTAACTTAGAAATGTAAGTTCACCTTCTGCCTTGAAAATTCAATTGAACTGAACTTAGGTTTAATAGTTAGTTTGATGTCCTTTTAAAATATCTGAAAATGTAAAACTAGCTGAGTTAAGTTGACTAAAGTTCAGAAAATAAGTTCAGTCTACTCAAAATATTAAGTTTATATCAAGTAAACTCACTACTAATTAACTATATAGTAATAACTATAAGTTATTAAGTAAACTCAACTGAACTGATACATGTACTCAAGATATATAATCTATGTGTTTACACTTCTCAGTTTAAAAAAACTATTCTTTGACAGAAGAAGAAGAAGAACTTGGAGTTGCAGTTACTGAAGTCATTTTGCACCAGAATCAGTTCAAAGACAACATCTAAAGTTTCTCCCAGTAAACTGGTTTTATTTGAAGTAAATTTCAACACTAAACATTATCATAGTTGGCAATAATAACAATTTCATATACTACAAAAAGTTACAATATGAATGGTTTCTTCAAAGTATAAAAGTCTGAAGAGTTTTAACTCTCAAACAATGCATGCTGGGAGGTCAGCTAGTTTAGTTTCTTTAAAAACCCAATTTAATCAATTGAGTGATCTCTCAGCAGTTCATAGATTCAACTCTTCCTTTCAAATGAAAAAATGAAAAAATCTCAAGTCAGAACTAGTCATGTTTTAAAAGATGTAAAGGAGTTTCAAAATTAAAATAAGACATTTTCAGTTCAATGAACTATCCATCCATTTTCTTAACCGCTTGTCCTCGGGCGAGAGGCGGGGTACACCCTGGACAGGTCGCCAATCCATCGCAGGGCCGACATATAGAGACAAACAACCATGCACACTCACAGTCACACCTACGGACAATTTTAGAGTCACCAATTAACCTAACATGCATGTCTTTGGATGGTGGGAGGAAGCCGGAGTGTTCAATGAACTAGTAAAACTTATATATTCACATTAAATTAACAAGAAAATCTTAGTTCATTCCACTAAATTCGTGTAGAATGTTTTAAAGTTTAAAGCATAGGCTAAATTAATGCAAACTAAACAATGCTGGTTTTCCACAGTCTAAAGAGAAGCAATTAGGTTAATTGGTGACTCTAAACATTTTTTTGACTCTATGTGCAACCCTGTGATATACTGCCAACCTGTCCAGGGGTTACCTTGGACATGCTCTAGCCCCATGTGACCCTTAACAAGAAGAAGTGTTTTAAATGTATAGAAATAGTCTTTTATTGTACAAAGGCATAATGTTACTTTACAGGACCACTGGCAGGCTGACGCAGAGAGGGAAGAGAAACCATTGTCTTGCATTATTCTTAAAGCAAAACAATTAAAACTGCTGGTTGCCTTCTAAACTGTGTACTGTCCAACATCCATTGTTATTTCCAAAATGAGGAAGTTTGACGCTCTGAAAATCCCTTTTCAGCGACTCTCCCACAAGCTACAAAAAGAGGCATTTGACATAGAGTAGTTTTAAACCCAGACATATGGGCTACTGCTCTGTCCTCCAGACAAACATCTTCTAATGCAACAGACACATCATTCCCTCCTCAAACTTAATGGTTCACTTATGCAAGTGAAAAGTTAGTTCTGATGAAAACACACAAGATGCATCACTGAACAACAACATGCATCTGTTCATAAATGAGACACCTGTATACTTAATGAAATACACAGTCATTAAACTGTACTTCACTCATTATGACTGATGACAAATGAAGGTACAGTAAATTTGGGTTTCAGTGAGTTTATGAGTCATAGCTTCAGCTACTTTTAATCTCACCAAACTTTATGGAAAGTGTCATTCTATCATGTAGCGTGCGTAATCATTACTTGACAACACTTATCACTACCTGCAGCTGGGATATCTACAGAAGGACATGAATACATGCTAAAATGGCTGTAAAATAATCATTAATAAAGGCAGACAATGAACGCTTCCTCTGTTGTGACGTGCACTGTATGTTTTACTGTACAATCAACGCAGCGCAGCTCTCTGGGTGACAAGCGGAAGAGGTGAAAGAGTGGGTGAGGGGGGAGGAAAGGAAGAGAGAGAGAGAGAGAGAGAGAGAGAGAGAGCAGGGTGCGCTCGGCAGCCTCAGTACACCGGACTGTCATCCTTGAGCGGCTGTCTGCATCTCCTCTCTGCGTGCTCCAGTTCCTTTTCATCGGGTTTTTGCAGTTGGCGGAAATAGCATGGATACGGTGTAAAACGCACTCCCGAGGCGTTTCGAGGCAGATCTACTTGCTTAAGAAAAAAACGAGACACATTCTCTTAAAGCTCGTCCGGCTGAAGTCACAATAATGATGGAGTATTGGAGGCAATGCGCGCTATGGTTAATAAACTGCAAGGTGCTTCCAGCTAACCACCGCGTTACATGGGACTCTGCACAGGTATTTGACTTGGCCCAAACTCTCCGGGATGGGGTCCTCCTGTGCCATCTGCTCAACAACCTGAGGCCCCAGTCCATCAACCTCAAGGAAATCAACCTCAGACCGCAAATGTCACAGGTAAGAGTAACGTCTGTTCCTCGCTTCGTCGCCAAACTACAACTTAGCGCCGACGAGGAGAGCGTAACCAGCCTCCGTGAGAATTATACACGTATAAAGTTTTCTTGCTTCTCACCAAAGGTATATGCATGCGAGAACATCACTGAAGGCTCACTGTGAATGTGAATGTTTATATAGCAAATTCGGCAAGACACAATCCATAAATTAGAGCTCGGTTTCAAGTTAATGTCTACTTTTTAAAATCTTGCTTACACCGCTAGCTGCCGCGCCCACGGTGTATTCTGATGGCGAAAAGAGATACAAATTAGGAGTCTATAAATGATAATCGGTGAGATTTATTTCACCGGAGCCCATGATCAGTTATAAACTATATGCCGAACCAAAATGATGCCCCTCACTAATACGACGAGGCTTTAATTATAGTTTTATGATGTGGCTACTTTAGACAGTAAGCAATGGAACTCTAAACGGCCATGGAAATGGATGCAATTTGGCAGCCACGGAAATGGGTCAACGTAAACCTTTAAAGTTACTCTACGAGCAAAAAATGACAACAATCTGATTCTCTGATTATTTTCAAACTCCACTTTTTTACTATACATTACTTGTAATAACAGTTACTGTTACAGCACTGAACCGTTATGCACACAGGGCATCACTCTGCCCTCTATAGGTGATGCACACAAACAGTGCATAAAGGTTAAGTGATGATGAGGTTTTGTTGTGGGCTTTTCTAATCAGATAAGTGGATTTATTTCACAGGATTAACAGCATCTATAAACAATCTGTAATTTTATTATAGTACCTTTGAGATAGAGACAAATAGAGAGCTGTGGCCAAGTGGTTCCTGTTTGTCAGATACCATCTGCTTCAATAACACAACAGCCGGAGCCAGATTAATATTTGCCTCCATAACGGTGAATCTGGGTGTCTGGCTCTGTGACAACACACGGTGAGGTGGACACTTACCTACTGAGCATGCAGACCTGCTGCACAGACATTAGACTGTGCCAGAAACACACACAGGCTAAAGTGTGTTTGCAGTAATATTTATAATAGGTGATGTTAGGTGCCCTAACGCTCTCATCAGATGCAAAACAGGTGATTAAAGTTTCAATATCAGTGCAGTGTCGTAGGCTTACTGCACAACTGATGGAGAGGCGGATTAGGCTTGTTTCCTGGAAAAAGCACTCTAAACTCATGGTCAATATGATATGCCGTTACTGTTCTTTAACAATCAAACTGGGTATCCGCCGTTTGACTTGTGAGCACAGGTCAAGTGGACAATTTGCAAAAGCTTAGAGGATTTTAATGTCATCAGTGGCAATAGAAATCAACTGCCTAAGGATCTGTTTACTCGGAGATTTCTGAGAAAACAAGATCAGGGCTGTAAGAGGAGCCAATCAGTCCATTTACTGTTAGAAATGATGCTACAACCAATACTTGTAAGGAGACATTCAGTGTTTACTGCCAGTCATGACATAATGACATAATAATGGAGCTGCCATGTGTAGAAGGGTTGTGAACTTCACTTACGCTGAGTGCCTGGCCTGGCCTGGCCCAGTCTGGGTTATTTATAGGCAGATTTAGTTTTATGCATGACTGGATGGCTCACTCACACTGAGCCAGGAGAATTAGCATTAGCAGTAGACTTAGTCACAATACCATGTATTTAGGTTCAGCTTCTCATGAACACATGCTGTATACAAATTACTGCTTTTGGTGTAAAGGGCTTTTGTGACTACAGTGTTTTTAAACTGCTTTTCACAGATCTAGTGGGAAATATTTTTCTGGGTAAAAACTGAGGTTCTGACGTGGTTCTCTCGTGACTGAAAAATCCACCATGGTGGTTATACAGTGCTTGAAAATTACCTGCTGTACTTGGTCTAAAGTAAAGATGTAAAGTGCATCGCTTCCTGTTCACTGTAGGATTTCTACTGTCTGATACTGCTTATAGCAATGAGAGAGTTCATAAATCAGGGGCTTATGGACTCTCTTGTGACCTGCCTACAGGGTTGTTCAGTCACTGTCGGCTGTGTGATATTCAATTCAATTCAACTTTATTTGTATAGCGCCAAATCACAACATAAGTCATCTCAAGGCACTTTACAGTGTAAG
>JAUMHL010000013.1:30894022-30933473 GCA_032362345.1 Sandelia bainsii
CACCACTGTTGTTGGCTTTTGTTTTAATAAATTGTTTGAGATGAGGAAATCACCATTGCATGCTTCTACTTAAATGCCCTACTTTCATGATATGATATCACTGTAGTGTGAACTTTTTACGTTTTCCATAAATTTCACCTGAAAGCACCCTAACTTTTTGTGAGTAGTGTATATGTTTATGTTTAAATTTGTGTGACCTAGATGTGTAATGAGTGGAATATGTCTTAATTTCTCATTCTGTACTAGTGGTGACAATGTTTCTAAATGCAAACACATCTTTGTGATCTCTGGACTGCAGCCCAGTTTATTGTTTGATGCTAGCTTCAGCTGTATTAATCTGGGGTACTGGAAAACAAGGTTTTTGTTCTGTGTAGTTTTCTGAACTCAACGTGTCACTACTGGCTTTGCTCAGAGTGTTCAGCCTCATCTCATGGGCTTCATCACCAGATGGAATTGTTTTCTTTTAGTTTTTTCGGAAAAACAGTGAAACATGAAGCATCCCTGTGCATGCACATGCTCACACACAGACAAGGCCATTCTCTTCCTGAGCCCCAGAGAGTGGAGTTGTTAGCGGTTGCCTCATGCTGCTGCACTCGTGTTAATCCCAACCCACTGTCTTCAGCTCAGTGCAGCAGAGACACTGTCTTTCATATGCGCTCTGCGAAGCTGCTTCCCTCAGATAATTTACTGAGGTCCTCTGGGACTCTGCAGAGACTCCAGGCAGACAGGATGCTCTTGACTGATAAAAGAAAGTGATGTGAACAAGTGTAAACATTCAATATTCTACACTTGCTGCTCGTTTGTCACTTTCCGCTGCCTCATATCTGCAGGGCTGGGCTGCCTTTTCTCTTTCTTGTGAAGCCATCTGTAAAGTGTGCTTCAGCTGGAGAGGTCATGCATTTCATATTTGATGCAAGGACATACGTCATGGAGACAAATCTGATCTTACTTTGTACCAAGAGAGAGGTGTGAAGGTGTATTAAGAATAACAAAATACGTCTGGCTTTGTTTGTCGAGATGATACTGAGTGAATTGTTTTTGCTTAACCCCTAAACCTAACCCATGCTTACAGTCAGTCCTCATAGCAGCAGAATGGCACAGGGTTGTGCTCTTTTTAAGGAACAGGAAACAGCTAATGAAATCCACATCCTGTAAACCTGTTACCCAACAAGAAAAAAGAAGAAGGAGGTGTTGATAAAGCGTTGACAAATGGAAACTTATCCATGGAGAATTTGAAACGAGTAAATAATTAATTTACCAAGAGTGATTTTGACCTGTAGATAAACAAAGTGACGGAGAAATCCATCAAGCAGAAAGCACTTCCTCCTGTGGTGATCTCATGCAACTAAAACTGTCACCTTAAATAATTCAAATAATACAGGCATTTTGTTTCTTTACATTTTGTTTTGCTAACAGGGATTCAAAACTGTGTATTTTGTCTGCATAGCTGCCAAATCAACTGATACTCTGATGCTTTAAGTCCCTCTGTATAAGCTCAAGCCCCCTCTCCATATACAACCATACAGTGGTTTCAGTTTATTTTGAGCTGCACACATTTACATCTTAAGGTTGAAGAAAATGCTGCTTATATACATGAGGTCATCTCTTAAAACCAGTCCCAAGCACTGTGGTGAACAGTGATGTGGCAAAGAACATCACTTTCTGAAACATCTCTTTCATCATCATCCTCTTTTGTTCCATCCTGTACACTGTAAAATATAACTAGTTCTTTCAACAAATTGTTCGACCAAATATCTTAATTAAATGCTGCATGTTGTGCAAAATCTTTTTCTTAGTTTGGTTGATTTAGATTTGTCAATTAATGGAACTGCTTAGTAGTAGTTTAAAATGTATTTATTTATTTCAATTAAAAATTAATGAATGAGTGTTGTCTTCAAATTGCAAAAAAAAAAACTTTCTAAAGAGTGAGTATCAATCAATGCATGCTACTCATATACTAGTTTTGTTCCTTAAAAACTTAATTTATTGAGTTGAGGGAACTCTCAGAAGTCTGTTCATTAAACTCATTGTTTCAAGTTAAAAGGCTACAACTCTGAACAACTAATAAGTCATGACGTTAAAAACTAGAGAATGAGCTTGAAAATTAAAAACTTAGATATTTACATTAACTTAATAAAAAAGTATAAGTTGGTTCCACAAAATACCTACATTGTGATTTACAGTGTATCAGTTGCTGAGTGTAAGTCACAGTACTGCATTTTGGCTAAGTACAGTGTGTTGACACGTTCCTCTTCACTCCCTGCTCGTTGCTCTGCGCTCTTCCTATTTAGAGACCTCACTGGGTCTGAAAACCTTACTTAATGTTGTGGCTTTATTTCTCAGCTTTCTCACTTGCGTTGTGCAGCATTTAGCGCCATCCACAGCATATTTTGGATAAATCATTTCTGAATGAAGGCCCATTAAGATCATTAGCTAAAGACTGAGGTTGCCGACAATGCATTTTCATGAACCAACCTTGCTTATTAGAGGTGTTTCTTTACTGATCGTATGGTTCAATTTTTCTTGGTTAAGGTGCACTCTCAGCTTTAATCAAGCTCACAGTGAGTAAAAATTTGCGGGGGAGTTTTCTTTCTTGGCCTTTTGTTTTCCTCTTCCTTGCATTATTGCATTATTTATTGGCGCTAACAACTTTGTAACACTCTATGAACATTCATAAGCTCATGATGAATTTGGATACAAAACTCCATATTTTAACATATCTGCCTCTGTTATTATGGAAGCTTCCAATACTCCTTTACAAGTAACAGTCCTACATTAATCATGTTACTTAAGTAAAAGTACAAAAGTAATAGCCCAGTTCCAAAACTAAAAGTACTCCTTCTGCAGCATGGTTCATTTCACATTAATGAATATTGGACATTGTTGGATTATAAGTATTGATGCATTCATGTGTTCATCACTTTAATGTTGCTGCTGCTCATTTTAACACTGTATACTTTGTTTTGATGTTCATATAATCAGATTCTGAAAAGGAACTAGTAACTCAAATAAATGTAGTGGAATAAAAGTACTTGCCTCTAAGAAGTTAAGTAAGAGGTAGCAGAAAATGGAAATCCTCAAAATTTACAAAAATGTACACTCAAGTAAATGTACTTAGATAGTTTAGACTATTGGAATGGTGTAGTTTATGTTTGCAGTTCTAACTTGGTAACTTTGGTCTTTTCTTAAATGCACAAAAAGTAATGAACCTAAAAAAACAAACTGTACTATGCAGTGATGTTGGTATTAAACGTATCGCCATAATATATATTAAAAAAAGACATCACAGATTGACAGATGACCAGGTGATCTCTGGGATTTGTAGTACAGTAGCAGTGAGCTCTTGGCACATGACGAAAGTCCATTTTTGTGGGAGTTGGACTGTTGCTGCTAAATTCAGTGTTCAACACAGCCAACGCAGTGGAGGGAACATCAGAGTCAATGGTACTGCACTGTCAAACTGAAGTGTTGGTTGACTATAACAATGGATTAACTTTAGTTTTACATGCTAGATATGCAGCTAATTTATCATATTCAAAAAATAACATTGTAGGTACACCATGATGTGAAATCAGTCATTTACTTTATTGCTCAAATACTTACAGCTGTGTCCTATAATCATAAAGCTGTAAACTTTGTGTAATGATTAGCCTAACATAGCCAGCAATCAGTTAAAAATTCTTTAAATTAGCATCCGTACAAGCAGTAATTTGTTTATATTACCAGTGGTTATGTCATATTGTGTCAGTAGTAGTAAATAAGATCTCTGCCTTTTATCTCTTTCTAAGTACCCACCACTCCACTGGCCTATTTCTTCAGGAAATAAATCATATTAATGAAAGAAGATGCTCTCATGGTGCCTGTAAACACTGATTCATCAATCTTTCAGAGCTATGGTCCTTCAGAGTCCTGTGCTGCTGCGTGAGTGGAAGCTGGCAGGCAGAGCAGCAGAGTAGCACTGTGTAACCTCTCTGATGTTAATTCACATGATTCTTTAGAAGTGAAAACAAAAAGATAAAAACCCATCTCAAAAAAGGTTATTCAGTGGCAACTGGACTTGTTTTAGTTTACTTTAGTTTACTAAAACAATTCCAGTTGCCACTGAATAACCTTTTTTGGGATATCCATGACCTGGATGACTGAGAATCTTCACAGACATAAAAACCCATCATGTCATCTGTACATTTGTACGTGACTCACTCACAGATGGACTCTTTCTGTCCTCCCTCACACAGTTCCTGTGCCTGAAGAATATCAGGACTTTCCTGGCAGCATGCAGTGAGATATTTGGCATGAAGAAGAGCGAGCTGTTTGAGGCCTTCGACCTTTTTGACGTCAGGGACTTTGGAAAGGTAAGACAGGACTGCTCGACGACACAGAAAGAGGCTTGGCTCTTGCCTGCATGCGTGCCATCTGTCCCTGAAGATTGCACTGAATAAGCCAGATGTACTTTGTTTGCAAGTTACGGAACTTAGTCAAAATTATTTATAAGTGAAAGAGCTTCCCTTTTTTTGATTTGAATTTTAAATTCTAATGAACTAGTTGCTGCATAACATCCTGTGTCTGTTCTTTGTTCTGCAAAGATCTGTGACATTTCATATTAAAGCCAAATATTTACAACATCAATTTCTTGGCCCTCTGCTCCATTTGTACAGTATTATCAGTGGATGTTCTTCTGGTCATCACATGTGCTAATAAACAGTCTGAGGCAGTATTGCCTTAGCTGAAGTCAGCAACATGACCCTGCCTTTTAATTACCTCCTCTCATTAGAATACAAAATGCCTCAGTGCAGACGTTGAAAGTGTGGCCTTGGGCTCGTCACTTTGATAGGACACTACAACAGGGAAGCAGCCCTGTTGACAGCCCTGCGACTGCCTTTGTCATGTCCCCAGGAGGTTTCATTAGACATCACAGCTTGAGCAGAGAGAGGGTGTTGCTGGACTCTGGTACATGTTTTATGAGGAGTTTATCATAGATGCTGTAACAGGGTTATGTACCTTGGCTTAAAATGTGTGATATGTGTCATAGTGAGTGAGAAACACAGGAAGACAGAGAGACATGATGAATAATTAGTTGCCCCTTGCCCTCCGTTTACACAGTGAGTGAACAAACTTGCAAAATAAAAGTCACGTGAGTGCATTCAGAGAGGGAAACATAATACTGAATTACCTCGTCCTCGTTTAAGTAAAACCGTCTCCATCTTCAGTGATGCAATATGGAAAAACCACAGTGTGCAATAGATTATGAAAACATGTATGTTCTTAATAACACAGAAGGAAAATGGAAGTCTTTAGTTATGGTCAACAGAACATTTTTATCCTTACTCCAGTGTTTATTTTCACTCGTTTGCTGAGCTAAATTAAGCAGCTGAGAGAATTAAGTCATTGAATTGAAAAAGGCATCTATAATTACCACACACTTGCTTTTGGCTACTTTCTTTCTCCAGGCTCGTTGAGGAATATTTTGTAAAAATGAACCAACAGAAGCTGTATAAATTCAGTAATGCACATACTTACTGTTTAGAGCTACAGTAGATTAGACTCATTCACAATGTTACCCCTGCTTACACGGTAACAAAACGACTGGCTCCTTTAGATTGAAGCTGCTATGTTAAGCCGATACATAAATACATATTTACTGAAGTCACAGCCGTATGGGATCTGTGTTATGAAGTTCTCATTTTGACAACAAAATGTGGATTTTCAGATAAATGGATGTGCTTGTTGTTGAAGTAGCCTAAAAGGTCAAGATTTTGGGAAATGCTCTTTTTAATTTTCTTTCTGAGTGTTCGATGTGAATATGGACAAAACTGATGTCTGGATGCTGAAAATACTGCTACGTGCAGCAGCCTGTTAGCTTAGCATAAAACAACAACTTGGCATTTTTCATGGGGGGTTTCTGTGTCTTTTTTGTAGAGATGAAACAAACAATAGATAATGTGTCAATTAGTGCAACAGATTTTATTTAAACAGGTCCAGGCCAGCAGCTTCGTCATTTCTGTTATGCTAAGATAATCTAATGCACAACACAACAACAATGTAAAACTGTTGTTCAGACAAAATAACTATAGTGTTACCAGTGGGTAAACTATCGTTATGTTTTTATCTGTTTGATCCCAAAAACGTGGTTAAAAAAAGTTTAAAGAACACAAACAGCATTGGTTATGTACTGTAACCCCGGCGCTATGAGTAGGTGTAGCAGCATCATTGGAAGCTAGATTGTGTTTCATCTGTGCTTACTAAGTAAAACTATGATTTGGATCACATTTACATATGTAAACAGATTAGATTGATTAAAACAGAAGTGTTTTCAGTGTATACTTGGTGTCTGTCTTCTCTCTCACAGCTTGTTTTAACATGTCACTAAATGTGGAATTTATCTGCCCAATTAATTTTTCAGTTTTTCGCTCAACAACTTTTCATTTCAACCTTCAAATTATTCCGTTTTTCTGATGTCTGATTTCATCCTCATTTTCCTCCTGTGATTTTACTTTGCTCTTGTGAGTGAATCCCACATTGCCCAGGGTGTATTTAACATCTCTGAAATTAAACAGCCCCGTAATCCTTGCCTCGCTGGTTCTGCAGAGGCTAATAGAGTGAGGAGAGGAGGAAACAGGCAAAGCTCTCACTCACCTGCAGTCCTTTTTCTTGACAGTTTTTTTTTTGTTTTGTTTTAAAAATAGCTGTCGTAGTGCTGCTGAATAAAACATCAGAGGTGTCTGTTTATTTTAGACTCTGTGAGGTGGTCTTGATAGAGTCTCTCTTTGGGTTTACGGTTGTGTAATCTTAAGGTATCTTCCTGCCTGCTGCTGTGTCGCTCTACTGAACTCACAGGACACAACCTTTATCATACAGCCTGAAAATTCTTCTTGTCTCCTCTTCGTGTAACTAGGGGATCAAAGGAAAGGAGATGTGAGAGCTTGCGTGTTCAAAGTGGTGATAACACCGACACATCTGACAAACAGCTTGTGGCTTGATGGTGTTCTTAGATTAAAACTGTGGCAGCACAGCACTGCAACACTAGGAAAACACACTGACAGATACAGCGTGTCTGTCTGTAGCTGTTTCCCCTAAGTGCAGCAACATCTGGTTTGCACATCTGCATCGTAGACACATGCAGGGTTGTGAGCTCCGGAGGGAGAAGGGAAACCTGGCTGCACAGGGCATGCACACACACTGAGGCACACCTGGCACAGTGAGAGCAACGGTGAGAGAGCACCAGAGTTAAAGATATGGAAGCTACAACATCTGTTTCTGTTTCAAGTCCATTTTTTTTTTAATCTGCAGAAGCATTTTGATGCTCGAGGAAAATCGTTAGCTTTACAGTACATTTGCTGAATCACATGTTTTCTACATTGCATATACAGTGATGTACACTGGAACTGAGCAGTAATCTGTAAGGAAAACTCACCATAAGATAACAAAAGTGGTTCCATAACTTTACCTTATCCACTAAGATACATGCATATAAAGTCTATATTTTTTCTTTTAGAACTACAAAAGTTTCTACTGTATGTAGGCATTTTCTCTCTGGCATCAAGCTGGTAGTGCCAGCAGGCCTACAGAAAATGTATGATGTTTTAGAGACACTAAGGCAGGGCTATTCAATTACGTATTAAGTTGGAGAAGTGACATATTTGGTTCTGAACAAGAGCACTAACCTTTGGATCACATGGTGTCAGTACAATCTGAAGACACTGGTGAAGAACACGTCACTCAGGGAGCAACGAGAGCTGATTTTTATCAAGTACATGTGTGAAAAGTTTGATTCACAAGCCAACCCTGTCTCCTAAAAATTATGTTTATATACAAGTAAGCTGCAATCCCGATTACGTTTTTCTAGAGAACGTAATTGTTACGTTGTACTGAAACGTATTTTTGTGAATGAATAACGTGATAAATTTATTAACGCTAAGAGATTTAGAAAGAGGTGGTAGGGGTGGATGGAGAGCGTTTACTGTCTGACTGACATGCCGGAGACCCGAGCTCAAGACCAAAGTCCTGTCTTTGGGTTTAGGCAAAAAAAGTACTGAGGTTATGATTAGACAAAAGGTTTCATTTTTAATGTGAAGCGACTGTATGAAGTGACATTTTTGTCTATTAACCAGCCCCCAGTCTTTCACTGACCCTAACCCACTGCTGTGATGCCTGATCCCAACCATAAAAACCTTTCATAACGCTACACTCACATGTCTGGATGTTGAAATGTAATGTCATTAATACGTTCATTTCATTAATACATTCAATATCAACATATTTGCGACTTGTCATTAACGTTAACAGTGAACATATGATCATTATGTTAACAGAAAACGTTGCAGTTTAGTTGTATACGAACGTAATTTTTAGCAGACTGTGTTGCACACAAGCATAAGTTGATCTGAACATAATCAGCACTAAAACTGTTACTTTCTTAACATGAGGAAAGTCTGTGCGGACACTCTGATGTGGTGGTGCCTCCGCACATTATAATCTTTAAATACAGCAACACAGTCACGGCAAATTAAACAGATAGGTTTGGTGTTTGGACTTGCTCTTGCTGGTAAAATAAACATTTGTCGGTCCAGGTTAAAACGATGGTTTTCGTCTTCTATTTTACACTTGTGTGATAAAGACGTGTTTAGCACTGTCCTGCACTGCCGCCTGCTACACAACAACACGCTGCGTTATAGGTTGACTGTTGCTAGGAGAGTGCTGCATTCACTGTCAGCGCTACTGTAGGAATTTGTAAAATTTCTGTGAAAATTTGCCAACCAGAAATGGGGATTTCTTAGTTTTTTGCTTTTCTGGTAGGACCACGGGCTGGGCCACTCGGTGGTTGTCTCTGGGCCGCATGTGGCCCGCGGGCCGCTATTTGAATAGGCCTGCACTAAGGAATAGGAAATGCAACTTCTTAAACTATTTTAAGATGTACAAGCAGAATACATTGAAGGATTTGTCAGGTTTGTTAAAAAGTCTAACTACAAATCTGGCTGAACATTGTCTATGTTTACATGCACTAAGAAACCAGTTTACTCAGAGAAACCATGTTTCTCAGGTAATCGGGGAATTAGTTTGCATGCACTTGAGAAACCTGGTTACTAGAAATCTATGTACAGTATACATGCAGCAGATGAGTAATCTTATTATTGACATCTGAGTTCTCCAGGAGAAATCTACCTGGGGATACCAGGTTTCTCTAATCCCTTATCCCCATTACAGAAACCAGGTTTCCCGTTTACATGACAAAAAAGTGACTGTAACCTGGCTACTTCAGTGCATGTAACGTAATGTAATTATGCAAAAATATAATGTATCCTTGGTTGTGTATGGTTTAAAACACATTTTTCCATCATCATCCCAGGGAGTGAATGACTTACTGTCTCACTTCTGCTTTGTTGCTTATTCCAGGCATCTTCCATAAGCTTTTTTCAGAACAGAATCAAAGTGCTGACAGGCTTCTTCCATAGTCACAGTCACTTGATGGACTGTTGCTTGAGTCTTTATTGTGCTGTGTTGTCAACTGGGCTATTAATAATGCAGCTAACTATTTAGGATCATGTAGAAACCAGCCACAGTTAGCACATTTTCATTCAGTCAACTGCTTGTAACGACTTCTCACTTCTTTTTTTGACACAGTGAAATAGTGTATTTTTAAATAAGCAAATTTGGATGATTCAGATGATGATCATTATAACAGAAAATTACGCTACAATGTAAATTGAAAAGAAATTTAGTTCAATCAACAGGCTTTTTCAACATGTTTTATGCTTTTAAATTAATTCAACATAATTTTTTAAAGTTTTAATTTTTAGAACTACACAGTTAATTTGAATTTTTGTGACTTGAAGTATTTTAACTTGAAATACTGAGTTGAATAAATAAACTTCTGAGAGTTCACGCAACTCATTAGATTATAATTTTTAAACAAACAAAAATAACTTATTAGTCGATTTTCCAGCATGCACTCTTTGAAAAAACTCTGCTTTATTGTGGTTTAAAGAAACAATGAAATGACAAGGTAGCTTGCTTCATGTCTTTAGTGCCTGTAAGAGAAGCCCTGGTTGTTTAGTTTTATAAGAACTGTGAAAAGCACGATGAAGTTTTGTGTTGAATTGAGTCACTGCTATACAAATTGATAAGAAACACACTTTGCACAACTGACTTTTTTTTATAATGGATGTTTAATTTTAAAGAACTACACAAAAATATTAAGTCATCTAACATTTTTCACCAAATTAACAAGAAGCTGAAACATTTGTAAATTAAAAAAAACAAGCAAAACAGTTGAGTATATGAACCAGTTAAATCAGGATAACATTTGGTGGCGTTAAAGTTGAAATGTGAACTGGATTTTTTGACTTGATGTAAATTTTTACGACAGTCCTTTCTCTTAAACAACAACTTATATTTTTTTATTTACGTATGCAACTAAAAAAGAAATAGAAGCCCTCATTCATGACAGCATGTCTTTACAGACTGATCTAAGCTCATCCACTACTGATTAATACTAATTTCTGCTTATTAATACTGATTTTAAATGACTCCTCCAGTATATGCAGTTTTATTTATTTTATTCATTATTGTTGGAATTACATTACATTGGAAATTTGAAAATTTGCTTATTTTCTTTCATGCCAGGAGTTAATTAAAAATCATTTTGCTCTTTGATGTGTGTAACTGTGCATCGACAGTGCAGAACTTAAGTTTTACAAGTCAGTAAAGCTGAATTAGGCCTGATTTAAAACCTCAAACACAAGCCATTGAGACACAAAGTACACATGGATGATTGATGAACACCCTAGGATTCATGTGCCTTGATTCCTACAAGCTAAAGTAATCTCAGGTCATCTGCTTAGATACATCCTGTAGACTATGCAAATTTTGCTTCACCACTATTTCCTTTAGATGAGCCAGGAGGTGCCACACCTGCAGGCATTTAACTGTATGAGACGTAAGTAATCTGGCAAAGTGGCCTGCTCTTGTTTCCTGCAGCTGCATCCTATTCATCCATTTGCAGTGAAATCTCCACGTTTACTTTAGGTACTATGCAGCAATTTCGTGAATCAGACACAAAAAGGTTCCTAGGCCTCCACTATCCTAACCATCACTTAAATCTAAATTCACTTGTGATTCAGGGAAACCTGCCTGTACTCAGTGCAGGACACCTCTGTGGCTTAAAATGGACCTCTGTGTATAAAGATCATTACTGTCTTCTAATATTGCTTCTCACAAATTCTTGGGTGGATGAAGATGGTCATTATGGGTTTTTTTTGGGTGGGGGTTGGAGAGTGGACAACAACAGACGGAGGGGGAGAAAAGATGGAAATGAAGAAGGAGACAGGCAAAGAGGGGTTTTATTGATTGGTGTCTTTGTCCTCAGTTGACTGTGATAAATTTAACAGTGGAAACCCACTAAAGGCTTATGCGTCTCCTGATCAGCCCCTCACCCCACCCGACATATCTCCCTCTCTTTCCTTTGTCCTTGAGCTGTGCTTTCTCCAGCAGATCTGTGTGGTCAGATATCAGATGTCTGCTACGTGCTAATGGATACTTGGTTTGTATCTTTGTACTGCATGGCCAAGCTGCAGTATTGCTGGTTTACATTTGCTTTGGAGGCAGGTTTTAAGAGCCACATTATGTCTAGATCAGTGTATTGGATTATGTTGGGGGGCTGAAATGGGCCTGAATTTGATAGCAATAATCTAGGGGGAACTGCTACCTTCAAGTGGATTATCAGAATATTTCCAGTGTGGTGTAGGAGGTTTTACTTAATAGCTTCGTAGGTGTCCATCAGTTAAACCTGCAATTAAAACTGTGTCACGGAGCTGTGAACCCACATGGGACACAGCCATTAGTGTGGAATTAGTCTCTCGTAGGCTTAATGCTGTTTCATTCTATCCTCATAGAGAACACAACAAACAATACAAATATACAGAGGACCATGAAATGATGTCAGCTTGGTGTATAAGCACAACAGTGTGGCCTTTAGAAACCCACAGCAGGTTTATTTGCTCAGTAAAACAGATGCAAAAGCAACCAGTTGGATTTTACTGGCACGTGGCTGTAGAACAGACCTTTTCCTGGCTAATATTTTGACTTGTCAAATCCAGGTCTAAGAATTAACATCAATAATGATTCCTCTCCAATTTCTGATCACTAATAAAAATGTATCTGCAAACATTTAGCTTGATGAAGAGTTAGATGAGAGATTTTGCAGTGCCAGAAGACTTGCACAGTCATACTTCTTGGCTTTAGTCTGCAATCAGTGCAGACTTCCAATACTTGGGCTGTAAGCAGAAACCCAGATGAATAAATGGCAGACAGGAATCAAATCTTAGAATCACATCACCAGCTTTCTTGCCATTGTGAGACATGAGCTGTATATCTCCTGAGATTGGTTGGTGCTGTAGAGAAATGTTCACGGTCTAGTTACTGCAGAACTGTTTGCGATCTGGTGGCCATTTACCTTACGTTCCAGTGTTCCTGCTGTGCTTGAAAAAAAGCTTTCATCTCACCTGAGGACTTGCCTCTAAAACCGCTGTGCTGAAAGCTCTGTGGATAATTCATGCACTCCTACTGCTTGCACTGGAATCACACTTGTCATATCAACTGGCTTCCTTCAAGCATGGATCCATGCACACACGTGCGAAAAAAGTAAAATCACAAAGCCAATCCCCACTGAGCTCCCTGCCTCTCTGCTCAGATTGGATTGTCTCTGATAGTTTCAGAATGTTGGAGAGGAACTGAACACAGGAATGGACGATTGGCTTGAACTGATTTCAGACTGTCTTGTTATGTATTATGTATTCATAATACCAAACATTTAGGTAAACTGCTCCAGATTCAGACTAAATTCTCAGTATAAAACATATCATTTGTAATGTCAGACAGAGGATTGAAAGACTAGGGAAACATGAGATAAAAACAACACGGCCCACACTAACTGCTTACTGGAAACTGGACAAATATTGGCACCAGCATGGCTTAAGTGAGAGAGAGTCTACCAGTCATCTTCACCATGTGTTTCCAGTCACAGAAAAAAAAGTAGAACAGTTTTTCTGACGATGCTGCTCTGACATTTTAAATGCCACATGGACATTTTAAATGCGAATGAGGAAAATGTTTGCATGTGTGTGTGCGTGTGGTAGCAGTGATTCCCCTGAGGACTGACTCATCTCAGGTTTCAGAAAGCAGCAGGAAACAGGAAGAGGAAACAGCCACCTCAGAACCCCCGCTGGAGTAGTTTGTTTCTATATGAATTAATGGACATATTCACATTTAGTTTCAGGCGTAATGGTGCATTTACACCTGTTAAGCACCTCTCCTGTGGAAAAAGCTCCTAATTCGGGATTGGGAGGCAAACACCCTCTCTGCTTTTAAGACTAGACTTAAAACTTACCTTTTTAATAAAGCTTATAGTCAGAGTTGGCTCAGGTGACCCTGAACCATCTCTTAGTTAAGCTGCTATACACTTAGACTGCTGGGGGACCTCCCTGTTTCTCTTCCTTGTTCTTCTTTTCTCTCTCCTCTTTCCACTCACCCCAACCGGTCGAGGCAGATGACCGCCCACCCTGAGCCTGGTTCTTCTGGAAGTTTCTTCCATTAAAGGGAGTTTTTCCTCTCCACTTGCCTAGTTCTTGCTCAAAGGGGAATTTGTTGGGTTTTCTATAGCATTCTATATAGTTGTATATGTTTTCTATATAAGGTGAAGTGATGATTTTGGTGTGATTTGGTGCTATATAGCTAAACTGAATAGAATTTATTTAATCAGTAATCAGTAATCAGCAATTAATCAGTATCTCTGTCTGTAGATAAAACATTCCATTCATGTTGCCTGAATCAAAAGTACCACCTGTGGTGTTGTATTTATCACCAAGGCCTCGTGGGGCCAACACGTCTGTTAAGACCTAAATTTTATGTGTAAAGTATGTGTGTGTGTGTGTGTGTGTGTGTGTGTGAGACCAAGACAATTGGACTTCCCCTAGGTTTCCTGAACTTGCCTCTGTCATGTCCTGTCAGAGGCTCTATCAAGTACCCACTTTTCCTGTGACCGGTCCTCCGGTTGTGGAATTGTATGCCTGAGTGTGAGAGTCAAATGGGTGCTCTGACTGGAAGAGTGGATGTGCTGAAATGTATATGCTTGCTGTGTTTTCTTTGTGTGGGAGAGTTTGTTGTACATCCTTGCCCCATACCAGTTCAAAAGGGAGCTTCCCATTCAGTGTTTAACACATAAACACAGCAGTAGCCCTACTACAGTGAAAAGACTACAAAGGAAATTGTTGCACATTTTTAAAGGTTTAAAATACATTTGAGTCACTTCATCTGCAAGTGAGAAAAAGAAACAATAATACAGCACAAATATTTGATATGTTTAGATTTTTTTCCCTTGTCTATGGTATATGACTTCTGCATATTTCACTGTTAAAACATTTGCACAGCTGTGACAGATGTTCCAAGAAATGCATAACTGACACTGTTTATCATGCTATTCAGTGGTCACTTATCAGTCATTATGATGCCCATAGTTATGGTTCAATACGGCACCTATTACTGAGTCATTGACTTCTCTAATACAGTTCACATGAGATTTTCATAATATTTTATTGTAGATTTTTGTAAATCTCCTTTGAGATGCTCTGCAGACACTTGACCCTGAAGTCCTGCATTGATTGACAGTATTTAATGAAAAGTGTCAGCTTAACAGCAATTCTTCCTGCAGGTACCTTACTGTGAAGCGTTCCCTCTCGTTGCTGGATATCGAGGTTAACTGGCTATACAGACATTTCAAGTATTTATGTGTCACCTCTGAATCTGGGCCAGCCAAAGAGCATGTGAAGCTAAGGCACTGTGGTCAGGATCAAAGACTACCTGAAGTGCAGATCTACAAACTAGCCCTCCTCCCCTTGGTGTCCTACTTTCTGACAGCACCCCCCCCCCAGCTTCAATACTGAGTGCTTTGCTACCTAGAGCTACAGGATAAAGGCTTACATCTCACTCTAACTAAAGGATACAGAAAGGGGACTACAATAGACTAATGTATTGCTTTGACTGATACTAGCCTTTTGTGGGTTAATCAGAGGGGAAGATGCTTTTTGATTAATTTTGAAGCAAATACATCTGTTTATTCAGTGTTGTTATTTTGCACTTAATTTCATTTATGGTCTAAATGTGATATGAATGTGATTTTAGAACCTTTTCTACCCTAATAAAAAGAAAATACTTGGGCCTCACTTATAAAACTATGGAAGTGGAGGACTTAAACGTGTTGTTTACACTGCGCCGGACAGCGGAGGCATGGGACACAGCTCATCTTAATAAAAAAAAAATACATGTACATAGCTGAAAATATTACACCCTCAATGTGTTAAAACACACCAAGACAATATTTAAGTCTGACCTGCAGCATACAGGTCTCGGAAGGGTGTCAGGTGAGGTGTCAGAACGGCGTGTGTTGCAGCATCAAGGTGTCTCTTGTGCGCTTGGTGCCACAATCAGCACAGTCACACTGTATGTACGATGAAGAGATTTCATACAAAAAAGCTATACAGCTTAATATTTCCATTAGGTCTGATCTCCTGTTGTTTTACGAAATGTGAAGCTATTTGATGATTATTTGTGACGTACCCATTTTTCATGGCCTGTTTTGTATGTATGCAGTGGTTATCAGCCTGCTTCTGCAACTAAAGGAAAAGTCAGTAGAATCTCTGATATAGATACATCATTTGGCAACAACGAATGACCATACGAACGTATTTTTAGCAACCTTGCATAATGGTACCCAATTTCGCTGTAATCCACATTATTGGGAAATTGAGGGGACCATCAAGTTCAATGGTGTTCATCCTCTTGGGGCTGCGTGAATGTCTGTATAAAATTCCAGGTAGTTTAAAATATTTCAGTCTGAACCAAAGCAGTAGATGGACCGACAGACAACAACATTGTCCGCCTTCGAGTCATGGCAGTAGAGTAGGTTATAAATGTTCCAGTAGCTTCAGCTCAAACAAACGATCTTCAATATGTTGACAGTGATAAACCAGATATCTCCATAACAGCTACTGGCATATACTATACTATACTATATATATACTATAATACTCATTTAAGTATTGAACTCCAGCTACACACCAACCCAACTGCACTCCACAGTTCAGACATACAGAGCGGGATACTGCTTACAAATGACTGTACACGATGCATTTAGATTCGGAACATCAACTGCCCATGGTCAGTGTTCTCTTCCACATGGTCGATCATGTGCTGAGAGGGAGCAATGTTTAGATTCTGCATGTTTGTTTCATACTCTTGGTCCACTATCTCCCCTGCTGTGAGGGAGAGATAGGCGTTTCCCATGGGCACCTGCTGGCTTCATCTCAAAGAAGAGGAGTGAGGAGAATTTTCATTTATTAAGTGCAATCCCTGTTTCTGACATGTCTTAGCTGTCATCTCGTCGACCTATCAGAGCTAAAAGACTTTCACAGGGACCTTTTTGACCTTCTGATCTTGCTGAGATGTGTTTTTTTTATCTCTAATATAAAGATTCAACAGAAGCCACACAGAGTACTCTATGTATGTATGTCAGCGATGCTTTTTCCAGATGCCTATGGCTCCAACTCTGAGGGGGGGCTGGGTCTTTTTTTTTGTATTGCTTCCCAGAGGTGTAGGTGGAGTAGGCGGATGGGCTGTCATTCAAAGTAGGTGTGATTCATAAAGCTAATCTGCCTTATTGTGAATGCTCAGACATTGCGATCCCACCTCATAACATATCAACTGCTGTTATATAATATCCAAAATGAACCTGAAATTTTGCTGAAATCATTCAGCCAGCTTAGAATGATGGAGGAAGCCTTGTGATTCATCTTCCATGAAAAGCTTTGGTTTCGAGTTCTGTGAAAACAGAAAGCACTTGATGGGTATTACAGTGCTGCAGCATTTATCACTGTCTGGGTTAGTTAATGAGAAACAATCCACAAACGGTCATTGTAAATGTATATAGGTCAGACTGCTTGTTGCTAGAGTGTTGCTATGGAAATAAGGCTGTGTGAGAAATGATGGTTTAAACTTCATTTCAACAGCTTTTCCACATAAAAACAGATGGTGAGTGTGGTTGACAATCTAGATAATAAATCCACAGTCATTATCCCAGTAGTCTTGGTCAGTGGACTAAATCACACCTGTTGCATAAGCACAACGTACGACTGTGTACTACTGGTGTATCCGTGAGCAAAATATGCTGATATGCTGAAAACCTCTCCATGGCAACTAAACTACGATTAGGTAACTAAAAAACTTGGTGAGGATTTGCGGATGGTATTGCTTTTGATCTAAATGCTATCGTCAGCATGCTATGGTGTCAGAGGGTACTGGAGCAAAACTGGAGAGAGGACGTAGGGTGACACTCCTTCTTTTAAAAAATGTTTAAAAAAAATTGCATTCTGCCCAAAAGTCTATTCTGTTCACAGGCTCTGTCATGCACACAGTTACACAGGCAGTAACATCCCAGACACACTCAACATGTCGTTGGTGTGGAAATTCTTTCCTGTGACTGAAAGATCGCAATTTATAAGATCTGTAAGGCCAAAAGAAGACGCAGAGGAATGACCAAAATGAAAACGTGTTTGTGTATGCTGTCAATTATAGTTCTTACAAAGAAAGGAAATCGGAAACGAAAGGTCAAACTATTAAGAAAATCTGAATCGGCCAAGAAAATTGCAATTGGTGCATCTCTACCTGGAAGTCATTTCAGTCCTCCATCTAGGGGAAAATGCCAAAGCTCTTATTTGTGGTCTGAGGATCAAGGAGCGAGGGTACACAAGACCATCATTCATGGAAGCCTTTACCTGGACAGACACACCTTTTTCTTTATTTGAGACCTGTTGCAACACCAGCACAGCCTCACACTGAAGTCCACAAATAACAGAACCAATATCTCAGATTCACTATGTAGTTGAATATTTAATTGAGGCAGTAACAAAAAACCTTCTTTAGTGGGAGGGACTAGGATGCATGTGAGAGAAATGATGGTGAACTGGGTTGTATCCAGGAACATGAAATTTTACTTAGCAAGCATGCTAACATTTGCTAATTGGCAATTAAAACTACATACAGCTGAGGCAGATGAGAATGCCAGTAGTGCAGGTAGTGGATCATAAACCAAAGCAGTGGAAATCTTTAAACTTTGATATGATGGTTGTGCTACAGGGAAAGCCAGAGGATCACCAGAGGCAGTAGGATTCATCCTCTGTTAGAATGAATGTCTTTACCAAAAGTAATGAAAATTGCTGCTAGAGTGGCTAAATGTCAGTGTTAATTGCACACAGGCAGCTGCCCCCTGAAGAAATTAACATATCAGACTTTGGTTCTATGAACATTTGGTCCATCTAACCATTACTTTCTGCTAATGCCCAAAAGGCAGGAAAACTGAAGCACGTGTTAATATCTGCAACAGAACATGAAATCACATTCTTTTTTGGGGCAAACAGTGTACATTTGGAAACATACTGATGACAAATTGTCTTTGTTGCATTAATAATAATGGGTTGAATTAGTTAGATCAAAGATTGCATGAAGATCAGGTCCAAGGAGAGATATAGAGAAGAGGTGTTAACAGTCAATTTGTATTTGGTTAATAACCTGTGAAGTTAAAAAGGTTCCGAATATTTGTGTACACGGTTACAACAGCTGCACGCAATGCACAACATAATGCTTCTAAAGTGCCATATTTTGATCTGTGATATTACATTATTCAGGCGAAAATTCACTGGGAGCTAACAATATTGTACACATCCACATGACTAATGTGAAGGATCTGCACAGAGAGACTGAAACAGTGCATATTTAAATCTTTGTGATTAAAATGGGAACTCCTCAAGGCATGCTAAGTGGTGCTAACCCACTTATGCCATATAGATCTGACAAGCTGACTGTTTGCAGAGCTTTAGCATCCAGAAGTGAGAAACACATTTGTTGCCTTGCACTGGGACTCTCGACTGGCTGCTTCTGATTACATTGCTTGTCCGCTGCTGTTTCTGAGTCCGTTTTTGGATTTCATCACTTGCATCAGAATTGAACTCGGCCAAATAGGATGAACATCAATGAGTGAACCCTCTTTCTGATCTGATTAGCTGAGCTGCGTCTTTGATACCCTAAACCCAAAACTAAAACAGTCCAGTGAAAGCCAATATAAATGAGCAGATGATGTCAAATTTAAAACAACATACTAGACTGACTGCCAGGACTGAAAGGACTGAAATATGAGAATTCTTCATTTACTTTCCAGGCTTTTAATGTCTTGAGCCAGTAATGCAGATGTTTACTCTCTCCATCGAGATTTGGATTTATGTTACTGTCTCGCTGAGTGTTTGCCTGTGTTACAGCTCTGGTCAACACACTAATCTAGCATCGATGGAACAAGGCAGTAAAATGGCTCATGCGTGAACTACCATGATGAATAGCAGTATGAGGTGCAGCAAGATGGATAACCCTGCTCCAGCCTTTGTTTACCTACAGTCAGTATGGTTGTAAATCAAGCACAGCATAGTGCTAATACTGTGTGTCTCCTGTGTGCCTGAAAACCACTTTACTGTGGCTTCAAGAGCTCACGGTGAGACACTGCCTATCTGCAAAGGTTCTCTGAGTCTTTGTTCTTTTGAGCGTTACAGACCTGCTGGCTTTTCTGTCCTTCCAGCAGGTTAATTACGTTCACCTGGTGTCCCAGATGTAAAGCAGGTCCTGATTGGGTGACGGCAGCAAGAACCAGCACAAATTCAGACTCTCCCATTGTCACGAAGTAGAAACAATCCTATTATATATATATAAATATTATAATATAATTTATATAAAAAATAGCTTTTCCACAAGTATAGCCATCATGTGCCATTGTCCTTGTCATTTGCATTTAAATATGAATAAATCAACCAAAATCATGGAGATGTTAGAAATGAGACGTTTGTTACTCTAAAGCATCATCTGAACTGCGCTGAAAAAAATTATAATTTTGACCCTGTATATATTATCCTGATAATGTGTTTAAATTTGACAAGAAATGATTATGTTGATCCAACAACAATTTATGGGGGGGGCAAGTAGCTCAGTGGGTAGAGCAGTCGTCTCTGTACCCCAAGGTTCAACCCCAAGTTTTGAGGTTTGATTCCCAGTCCCACCAGGCTACATGTTGAGGTGTCCTTGGACAAGACACCGAAACCTCAAAGTAGCGCCAGCATGTATTGTCTGGTAGCTGTCCAACAACAATTTCCCCAAGGGGATCAATAAAGTATATTATCATCATCACTAAGGAAGAGCGAGTAAACGTTAGTACCAATAACACAACATTTCAAGTGGAGTTTACTTGTGTACTTCAATAAAAAGTACTTTCTTTCTTTAAGTACAGTTTACTTGGGATTGTTCCATGTAAGATTTACTTACAATTTAATTTACTTAAAAGTAAATGTGACTCCATATCTTTCTTTAGTATGGTGTCAGACAGACTTGTGGTGACTTTGGTTTGTTTGACGTTTGTTTTGATTTTTTTGCCCACATACACTATGCATTGTCAGAACAGTAATAAGGATGCACACTTTCAAATTGGCATGCTGCAGTCCGTGCCTCAGAATCTCTATTAAGTATTTATACTGTTCTCAAATCAGTCAAACCACAGTGTGTTAATGTTATTCACTGCTCAGATGCTGGATGCAGACGAATCATTTCTTTTTTAACTGAATGATTATTTTCATTATTATGAAATTATTTCACAGTCTCATGTGACTGAATGGAAATGATAATAGAACATTAAAATATTGTTGAAAGACATCCGACTCTCTTAAAAAATAATACTAGATCATGAAGAGAACAATCTTTCTGATGAATGAAGAAAGTTGTTTGTGGCTCTTTTGTCAATCAGACATACATAGTAGATGTCTTCGTGGGTCCACTCGGTTCTGAGGACCCGAGGCCCGATCTGGAACACGAATAAGGTTGGGTCCAAATTCTAATTGTTAATTAATTAATGGCGTAGCAGTCCTGCCAGTGCTTTTGTTCACTGTCTGTTTGGGTCTATTCGAGTCATGGCTGCACTGGCTGTGTTCGGGTCTCTCTTTGGATTCGGGTTGGCTCTTCATGAGACCGGATCTGAATTTTTTACCCGTGAAGGCCTCTACTACACAGTTAACACAGATCCACTACTTTTATAGATGGCAAATTGAGTAGAGCTGTATCAATCCTCAAAAACACTGTAATGATTTTTAGTTAATAGTTGACATACAAAGATTTGGGCAGACAGCGGGTTATTTTGCACTTTCTTTAAACCCCTGACAGCTAGATGGCAGTGTTACAGTTTATCTTTATCTATACTCTTCCACTCCAACATAACAATGTAAACTCATAAAGTATTACAATATATTGCAGTATATTAAATCATAATTCCTGTATCATGAAACATATCATATCGCCACATTCTTGTCAATATACAGGCCTTGAATCAAGTATTGAAATGAACACGAACACAAACTAGAGACCAATCAATCTGTGACTTTCAGGTGAACTTCGACTCCATCGCAACTTAGTTTGTTTGTAGTTTTTGCAGCTATGATTAGCTCCTCCACTTCCTTTGTACATTTTACTGAGACAGAAGGGTTGATCACGAGCACACTCAAAAATCAAGCAGATTGTGTGTACATATCAATAGCTTTCACTTTTCCTGTGGGGCAGGGCCGACTAAAGCTGCAGCGTAGGGGTCCACGGCTGACACAGCAGGATCAAAGGCTCCAGAAAGACAAAAAAAAAAGAAGAAAAATCCAGAGGAATGTCCATATGGATTTTCACTGACAGCCTCAGGATGTCGTTTACAACACAGACAGCCCACTCAACTGTACTCTTACACTCTTTTAAGTCTGTGCTCCCCAGATGAGTCTGCAGGGAGCTGAAATCTGCAGCTTTTAAACAGCACCCTGGTAACTTCACTACAGCGGTTGTTTTTTTAGGAGTCTTAAAAGCAGAGTTTATATCTTTAACTGAAAGACCCCCTGAGGGAGAGTATTTTTCCCATTCGCTTCAATTTATCCACACTTAACTGCAGGATAGTGTTTCAGTAGACGGGGGTTGAGATCGTCGTATCAGCGTGATGTAACAGTGGAGATTGTGTTGCAGATTGGTTGGTTGAGTGGGTGGAGCGCTGAGGTCTTTAGCGTCCCTGCCACAGTGAATTCAATGATAATAACAGCAGTGAACACTGCATCAAGGAGTCACCTCAGCTATCAGCAGATCGTCCACTTTAAATACACTTAAAATCATCCACATCCGTCTGTGAGGCGTACAAAACACTTTCGTTCTCCAATATATGGACAAAAATGTTCATATATTGTGAATGTGTGAATAAAAAGAGATGAAAACAATCAATAATGGAAAGATCTGGGTGAAAACTAGATTATACAACAGAACAATCACTGTTACTATTCATACTGTAGTTTGGCATAATTAACTTGGAGAGACATGAGCAGCAGCAACATTTCTCTACAACTTGTATTGTACTCCCTTGAATATTGTAAGCTGTCCCTGCAGCGTGACGACCCAGTTTACTGTCAGCTGCACTGAAGGAGGGAAAAAAAGCTTGAAAATAATTTAAAATAGATGTACTTAAAGGACCCTCCCGTGATTTCATTAAAAGATCTGATTATTTGGCACAAGGATCTTTATTCAGACTGTGAATAAAAAAAATTCAAACACTGTTGATGGAATGATATCAGCTGAGTTATCTTTTCAATTGTTTAACAGTGGTACGAACTGAAACGATAACGCTAGTCATTGTATCTACTTTTCTATTTTTCCACTTCACATAAAGAGACTAGAACCAATAATAATTGACCTTTTCTCACCATAATGTCTCTTGAACCTCATTTTGCTAATTTGCCTATATCTTAGACCGCTGTTGTTTTCTGAAAATGATCATAAAACACATTGCTCCTGCACTGGCTGACATGTTTTATCATCACAAAAAATACGACTCTGAATATCTTCAACTTGGGAGTTTTTCAAAAAGTCAGTGAACTAAGACGCAGTTTGCATGTAGACGAAAGGCCAAAATGAATAGAAAAAGCTTTTCAAAATGACCTGTGTACTGAAATCTTACATTTTGAACATGTCACCCAGCGCAGCAGTGTGGCTAAATGATGCGGTTTTAACTTAATTGTTTTTGTACAACAGAAGACCTTTAGCAAAGACGAATAAGTGACATTTTTCTAGATTTATGGATGTTATGGTGACTTGATGTAATGAAAATGACTGGCTTAATCCTTTAAGACATGTAGTTTGAAGGATGTGGGATTTTATTAGTGAAAGTGCAATGAGTTGCATTATGGGAATTGTAGGAACCAGTATTCTTTGAGCTTAATGGTCTCAGCTTCTACAGCTTGGATCATGACCATGTCATGTTTGATCTAGTTAATATTTTGAATTGTATCAATTCATCATTTGGTCTATACCAGTCAGAACTCCTTAAAGTAGAAGGCGATCATCATATTGATCAATATAGATAGGTGTCTGTATCCATAATATCTTAAATATCTAGAAGGAAACACATTTGACATGTTTGTTACACATCAGTAATAGTGAATGTACTGCACACGGTACCTTTTCATTTCAAGGGGTGTGTTTAGTTGAATTCTGAGGGCTTTTAGTGGACTGTGTGTTTCAGAGTGTACGCACGTCTATGTGTGTGTGTATGTGTGTGTTATTATGACTGGTGGTCAGCTGTGAGCAGCCTGCTGATTCAGACAGTGTGAAATTCAGCCACAGTTACCTCACCTGTCAGCAAAGTGAGGATTTGGCAGATCAGATGTGTTTGTGCCTCAAGGCCTCGAGCTGCGTGGGAACATCAGTATGCATGTTGAACGGTTGTGTGTGTGTCTGTCAGAGCGTGAAAACCATGCAAAATATGTGATCACTTGGGTGCAGTGCTTCTCTATGAATGTGAACATAAAACAGTCAGGGAATTTTTGAGGCGTGGGTCCTGAGGGGTTTACGTCCATGTAGTTTGATGTGATTCACCTGGACAGTGAGGATGACCTTGCTTCTGACCTGCTGCTGGGATGGACTGCAAAGCTCATACTTTTTTCTCCCTAGCTGAATGACACATGAATGGAGTGTGATTTAGCTTTATAGGATAATGGGAATTATCTTTTTCTTCTTCTACACTCAGATTTTGTTCCTGCATTTGTGCATAAATATGAGTTTTTCTAAACCAGGCCATTAGTTGTTGCATCATTTCTTTTGATTGACAAAAAGTTGAAAAGGTAAAGAGAAAAAACTATACTACCGTTCAGTATTTTGGGGTTACTTTGAGTTACTTTGGGTTAATTCTCCATACATGAATTCTATGTTTGTGTATATGAAATATAGCAAAATGAGTAGGAAATAAAAATGAATAGGAGATATGGTCGTTGACATTGTTGTTGTCAGTTTCTCAGTCTTATTGAGATAATCTCTAAGCAAACAACAAATGTTTCCTGAAGCATTTCCCACAAGTTTGATAGTCTTGATAGGACCTTCTTATGTATCATACAGTCAAGCTGCTCTCACCACAGCTCAGTAGGGTTGAGATGGAGCTGACTCTGCTGGCCACTCCATTATGGACAGAATACCAGAAGTTTTTGCATAGTTTGGAGCTTTGCTTCGTGTCATTGTCAGGATGGTATCAGCTTTCATTCTTAAACATCCCTTTAGTCTGTACAAATCTCCCACTTAACCACCATCAAAGCAGCCCCAGACCATCACATTGCCTCCAGTTCAATTCACAATTCACTGTTGATTTTAGACTTTTTATGGGATTTGTTAACAATAATGAGATTATAGTACATCACTGTCCTCATCCTTTAATCCTAGAAAGTGGGGGCAAAGGAAAAATTCCCTCTTAGTGTTATTACTAAACAGGCTTACATTGTGTTTTTTAATGTATCCTCTCTGGAGAGCGTTCTTGAGAACTTTTTCTGAGTTAAATAGTGTTTTCTACCAAGTTCTGCTGGCTTTACCATATGCATGAGTGTATGAACTAAGCAGTGTCTGATGAGGGGAGTGGAGGAATAAATGATGCAGGCAATGAAGAGTGAGCATAGCTGGTGACTGCGCTGCATTGCAATCAGCTATAAGTCTATATACCCAAACACACTAATTATGTATTATGGACGTTAATGAGCTGTGGCACTGGTTGCCAAACATTAGCTTGTCACTCTCTCTGAGCCAATCACGCTTTTATTAGCTCCTCTCTATGTGAGTAGATTCTTACACACCAGCTGCAACTGTGCTCACACACATTGAAGTACGCACTCGTACTGTATATGCAGGGGTAAATCTCACAGACAAACTGACACACACCCACACACATTTTGCACCATCTGGCAATGTATTCACTCCCTATTGTCTATCTAATGTACATTTGTGTTAAATATTCACATGTCCTTTATTTCTAAGCTGTTTCAACAGCAAAATGTTGGATGGAAAAAATGTGCAAGAGGAGGCCTGCTGGCTCTCTTCCTGAAATATAAACAGGATTTTGATGACTTTCCTGCTTTTCACAAATGTTTTATCAAGCCTGTAAAAATGAGAGTCAGTGGCTTTAAACTGCTGTCGGAAAACAACTTGTTGGCTGATGAACGTTTGCAATAAGAAACATTCAACTCTAACAAACCACCTAAAATCTTTTAAAAGTGTACTCACACTTCAGTAGAACCACAGATTCAAAGAACAAAAGTGAAAGTAGAGCTTTTAGTTCCTTTCAGCAGAGTGAAACAAAGTGGAACATCCTTGAGTTTTACGCCTTCAAACACATCCTCTTAGAGACTGCCTTAGGTCTTTCTGTGCACAAAACAAAGCAGAGAAACATAAGCTGCTCCAAATACAACACAGCATGCTGAGACAGTGAGCACTGCAGTCTCCGAAACAACTTCTCTAAAGCAGTGGAGTGAGAAAATCCCTTGAAATAAGGGCCAGTGAAGGCAGCAGATGATGCTAACGCTTCGCGAAGGTGCTTTCACACCTGCTTGTTTGGTGTGGTCGGATCGAGTCCTCGATCGTTTCTCACCCACTTCATGTCATTTGTGGTGGTGAGGAGAGCTGGAAGGCGTGTTCCCCAAACTGCTGATCCCTGCTTAGTCTCAGGCTGCTACAGTACCTGCAACAGGTGGAGCGATTTGTTTCCAAAGTGTAGGAGGAGAAGCGTAGTGATCAGAATAATCAATTGGTAATAATAAGACTCACATGTATTATTTGTAAAATGGTGCAAAAGGAAGACTGGTAACTGTGGACCTGCATTGATCAACAGCCTTTGTAGGAAGGAAATGAGTATTAGCTTTTTGCTTTAATCAAAACATACATTGTTAACGAGACTGAATACTAATACTAAGTGGCAAAACTGAATATGAATGAACATGAATACTAACTGTGATTTTAGTGAAGAGCTCTGTAATGTAATTCTAGTTTTAGCCACTTATTAGGCCTGTGATATGATACGTATCATGGTACCAGGGCCACGATTCAGTATTGTGCGATACATTGCAATACTTTAACCAAAGTGATATATTGTGATTAAATTTTTTTTAAATTAAGGAGAACGGTCATTATCAACAGTTGACATCGTTACGTTGGAGTGAAGGAGTCAAATGGCTGTACATAGATTGCATCACTGCCATCTAGGGGTGAAGGGTTTGAGGAAAACACAAAATAAACCACTAACTGCCACAAGTCTTTGCATGTTAACTGTTAATTACAAATTGGTAACCTCACAATACCCAAGTGGTTTTGACATGAACCTCCACATATCAATGTGGAAATAAACACTGACACAATTGACCAAAAGCTGACAGATTGCTACTGACATGCATGCACATGTGCTTTCATCCATGCCATCCCACCCACACACACACACACGCTCTGTACTCGTCTCCCTTTCATGTGGGCAGACACATCCCTCTGCTGCTCTAATTGGGGTGTGAATGATTAGATCCAGTGGTGCAGCCGCGGTCAGACAGGACAGTTTTATTAGCCTCCATCAAAGGGCCAGTCTCCCTGTGTCCCCACTTATCTTCTCTGTGGCTCCTGCTTATTGGACGCAAAATCTAATGGGTGACCTTTGAGCTTTTAACCTTACTGGGTTGCTTTTTGCTTTTTCAGCCTCACTCAGTGATTTTGGCTGATGACGTGTAGCTCACCAGTCTTACACTGGAATCCTTGTGACAACTGAATCATGAAGTCTTGCATAATGCAATCCTAAGAAAAGCAGACATCATCTCTATTTATGCCCTGCTAAGTGGTGCAGTTTTAAAATTAAATTAAGGCTGTTTCCTCTTCGAATTTAAACATTTCATTCCCTTATGCCTATTTTTTTTTGGCACATTTCTATTATTAGTGTTGTGATGGATGCGATACTTTTGAGTCTACAGAAAGACTTGTTGGCTGTGCGCAGATGGTCAGTGCTGCTGTAAATATGTGTGACTCATGTATTCACAGCTCAACGCAAGACGACTCGTCCCCAAAATTGCTCGCCTGCTACAACTGGAAAGCCTTCAAAGCTGTGTTCAGCACGCAGTGGAGCTTCAGCTTTTGGACACGTTGTACCTGCCAGTTGGCCTCAGGATGTTATGCCCTTCAGTCATCACTGGAGGGACTTGACTCTGTCAACTGTCTGCGGAGTAATAACTGCAGGGAGGATGGTCATTTGTGAAGTGTCTGAGGACTCACTCAGAAACATTTTCAGCCAGACAACGAAATGCATTTGAATATTTTAACAGTACACAAGTTGAGTTAATATTTATTGCAAGCTTGACGTGTTGCAAGAGCATTTTTCAGTTGTCAAATTGGTGAATTAATGTAGTTCAAAGAGATGGTGTACACAAATAGTCTATTAACAATTATGCTCAATTATGCTTTGATTGCTGAAGCACTGACAGCAGACAGGTTACCCTCCAGGCACCTGCTTCAGGACTGCAGACTTCAGGACTGAGAGTTTGACAGCTCTAAATAAGATCTATTGGTGCTAGTTTTGGTTCTTGTTGCCAATGTAACATTAGGTTTCCATACTGCATACACATTAGCTAAAGTATGACGAGAACATATGCAGGTAAACATGACTGGTAATCTTATTTTATTGTTTTACTTTTCAGGATAATAAGTTGAAATTTTTTTGGGCTTGAGCTGGCTCACTTGTTTAAAAAGCAGCAATCATTAGTTATTTGCTGCCTTGTTTGCAGTTTGTGTTTCCATGAGTGAGACCACTTTCCCTTTGAGAACAAAGAATACAGACTACTGCCACCTGCTGGTATGGAGATTTATTCCCTCCCATGCAGGCGCAGAACGTACGTGCTAGCTGCCTGTGGCGTGTTCGAGTGCCACACAACAGTCGGCCTTGGTTGCAGCTTTGATGACGGCTTGGTGTGTCTCTGCCCTTATTTTTGGAGGTGGCTGGGGAGTAAAGAATACCTGCAGACACTAATCAGGGCTAAAAACTACTTGTCTTCAGGTGATCAATTTACAGTCAGTAATCAACCTATAATGCAAAGATCATAAAGTACTGATTATCTAGGAAAGTCTAGAAAGTTATTAGAAGCAGGGTTGGGAATCACATGAACTAGTTAAATCATCATGTGTTATTTGTTAGACTCATTAAAATGTATACTAAAGCACTTCTGAAGCACTGGTGCACCTCTGCTACCTGCACATGAGCTGCTGCTCGTGCATGTAGCTCTGTTACAAGGTCACTGCAACCCCCCCCAATCCCCCCAACCTCTCCAGCTGCGATAGACTAACATTTCCCTTTGATCCTCAGCTGCAGCTAATGAACTTGGTGTGAATTTGTGTTTGATGGTGTCAGTAAGGCGCTGATGTCTGTCATGATCATGCAATGCGGCATCTCAGTCAGTGCCGTCCACGTTCTGTTTGGTGGACGCAGCACAGCTTGATTGATTACAGTGATTTCCCAGAGACCTCTGCTCAAGAACACCATCAATCCTCAGTGTTCTAAGCAGGAGGAACATGCGTTTTACATCAGTGACACGCTGCATGTCACATTATTTGTCCCACTGGTGAAACAGTTCATAACTTATGGGATGTCAGCAGACATGTTGTGTGCCACTGTTTATTCTGTTGGCTGGTGGGTGGGGCGGGGGAGGGAAAGGCCAGTTGTGTGATAGGTATTGATCTGAGAGCTCACGCTCCAGGGTGAATGTATCTACGTTACAACTGTGATGTGTTGATGTGAAATTCGGTGCGAGGGCGCATTCACCCCCACGTCCCTTCACTGGGTGCACACGCACACCGTGTTGTAGAAGCAAAGGTTTGTGAATACTTTCTTAACCAACTGTTTGACAGTGGTTTCAGCAGTTAACCCACAAAACGGAGGTAGTGTGGCCATGTGCCAGGTTGCAAAAAGTGAATGACCAGAGCCTCCTGTTGACTCTGACTCAGAAAATAACATATTCAGCTGGTGAGTTAAGTGGCGATTAGTGAAGCAGGTCACCCATGCAGCATCAAGGACGCTGACGGGGGCTGAGCACAGCAGCATGAAATGACTTGTCATACTAATAGCAAACGTCAGCCGAAGAGGACACATGGTTAACGCCACAGCACCTTCAGCGACTGATGATGCGATGCTGCCCTGCTCTCACTGTACGTCCAAGTATGTATGTATGATGTGTATGTGTGTGTGTTAGTGAGCAGCTCGGTGGGAAACAGATATTAAAACACACAGAATTCATTTTGCATGATGTATATTATCTTGTGTGACTTAATTGATGTTGTGTTATTGGACACAAACAAGCAGCAGTTCCACTGTGTGTGTGTGTGTGTGTGTGTCAGCAGTGATGTTGTGTTTGACAATGCTGCCCTCATGTGTCTCTTTGTAGAAATGCAGCATCACAAAAGCTCAGTCCCAGGTCTGACTTTTCAGGCTGCAAACGTTGTTAGAATGTTAATAATATTGATTATTTCTCTTGCAGGTTATGGACACACTATCTAAACTTTCCCACACGATGATTGCACAACAAACTGGAATCAGGTACGTTTAATGTAGCACAATGCAAACAATTTATTCTTTCAGCACATGAAACGTGGTGGTTATGTTTTGTGATTATTTATACAAAGTAATATGCATTAAAATGTACATTAAATTTTCTCTTTTAAGGCCTTTTCCGACAGAGGAGAGTGTTGAAGATGAGGATATCTACAACCACCTGGAGGATCTCATAGAGTGGGTTTCATTTGGATCATTATACCTTTCTCTCCCTCAAGATATGTTTTTAATAAAACAAACAGATTTTTAGTTTTCTCATAGTCTAGTTTTCTTATAACTTACAAAATCTACAGGTTGATGTGGGTGTATGGAGGTTGAAAACAGGACACAAATTAATGTAGAAATAAATAATATATTGTTCATGTTTATTTATTTAATTTTTGGCAATTTTTAAATGTAGTTATTTATTGTTACTTAACCACATTTATTTATAAAATTTTCCTGCGTCCCTTTTGGGCCCCCGTACAGTCTGATGTGGGTGCAGGCAACATTTGTTCACTGGGTGTTGACTGGAAGGCAGCCACCTTCTCCATGAGTTGTGTAGGCTTGACTGTTTGTTTTTTTGCCTTGTTTTCACACCCTATTCCCCACACGCTACACGCTTATGAAAGTTTGAACAACAGATTTTTGTGTATAAACTCTGTTTGTACTTTAGTGAACTGCATCAGTAAAACGATGAAAAATTAAATGAAAGAGATTTTTTTATTTCAGTAACAAGTAAACGTGCAGCCTAGAGGCTGGAGCTGTGGCGGTGGAGATGTGAAGCCAGCTAATCATGTTTTCAGATATTTTATCAAAGTGATGTTTTTTCACTTCATAATGTTACATAATCCACACACAGTTCAAACACATCTCATGGCACGGTGTAACCTCATGTAAGAAACCTGACTGTGACTTGGTTAATGTGGATTTCTGAGGTGCTGTAGTTTTGACTGTTTTAGAAGTGAAACTGTCAGTTACCATTTTGAGCAAATGTTTTCCCTTTCACCATTTATGCATGCATTTATTTATGGCACTTTTTTGTCAGAATATTACATTGATGTCCTGGTCTGGTTAGATAGAACAGCTGCCTATATTACCTATATAAGACCTATATTTATACAGCCTACGCTGAGTCAAATGTCACTTCTCTGACTTCAGCAGAAACCATTCTGAGGAGAAAAGGGCAGAGCTGCTGTAAAGTTTGTTCTTTTTGTGGAAAAAAGACCATCTTACAGTTTAAGTGCTTGTGGGCAGCCTTACTTTGACATGGTGCTATGGTCTGTGTTTAGTGCTGACAGCTCCTAGAACAGGAAGCAGTCCAGTAGGAAAACAGCAGCCCGACAGCAACTAGTGGTGGATGGGAGGTGGCTGCGGCAGCCTGCATTTATACATTTACTGTCTAAACTGTGCAACTAAGAGTGTAGCACCATGTCTGTGTAGAAGCAGCAGTGTGAGCAGCCTGTCATCAGCTAGTGTGCTGAAGGTGTTCAGGGACAGAACAGAGTGTAGGTCACCTGTGTTTTGGAACTGTTCAGAGCCTGAATTTTTTTATTATTGTTGCACAGTGTTTACAATAATTTTTTTCGATACATGTGGTGCTATGGTCCATATGGATATAAGGCCATATACATACATATGTCCCTATTGAGAATAGAATGAACCAATAATTGATGATGTAGCTTTTATTATGGATTAACCACATGTCAATAGATGGATTAGTGAACAGGTCTACCAGGCACAAGCCTAATGACCTGAGAGGAGGCCCCCGGGCCAAAGCCTCTGTATGAAGTGTTCATATTCCTTGTTTGAAAGTCATAGAGTTTAGTAAAAAGATGCTAAATGACAACAGAGAGATGTAAAATAATCCCAAAGACATAAAATAACCACACAGAGACAACCAAAAATGCACACAAAACAATCACTTAGAAACAAACATGAATATAACACTCACTGGAGAAACTAATCGATTACAGCCTGTTACTCGCATAATAATTACCCAGTAATTGTTTAAATGAAATTTCAGTAAGTGTAAAATAAGTCTACATTTTTGATATAATTACCTGTGTATTTGGCAACAATTGTAATGAAATTACAAACATTTAGTGTGAATCAAGTTTGAAATGATGATATAATCTGCTGGTAATTTGTGTACTGTAAAGACAATGTGTCACTGAAAACAAGTACATTTACTAATAATAAACCTTAATTTTTTTTGATATTGATATGATTTTATGAAGTTACCAGTTTGAAGACACAGCAAAGTTGACAATGAAATTACATTTTTATTTTAATTTAAACTTGTTTCACAGTAATTTGTTGCAATTTAATTACAATTGTGGCCAAAGTACCAGCTAATTATATTACAATTTTAGACTTAGTTTTTATTATTGGTTGCAATTTGATTTAAATTGTGAGGTGATTAGTACATAATTAACAGGCTGTAATTTTTTCTTATGATCTCACTTCTGCAAATAAAGTACCAGGATTATTTTACTGCATATTCTCATCAGCCATATTGTAGCTCTGATAAATCCTGATGAATCCTGTATGTGCTGCTCTACATATAAAGGAATATTTGTCTCTTAATGGCCACATCCTTCTCACCCAGTATTTACCACCTCTAATAGACCTGCACACTTACACGTCCTGGTCCTTTACATGCTGTGCATAGAGATTTTACTACATGTTTCTTTCTTCTTAAGGACATTTAGTACACACACACACACACACACACACACACACACACTGAGTCATGTTAGCCCACTTGCTAAGGTGCAGTAATTGGCTCTGATGGGAGCAGTCAGAACAGGCCTGTGGCGTCACACATAAAAGACTTTGCCTGTGTGTGAGTTCCTGAGCCACTTTCACAGCCGTGGATTAAGTGTTGTCCCTGACTAACAACATTTTTGTAGTGTGCGGTGTTAAAATCCACGTCTGGTAAACCAGAACTGTGCATGCACGCCTTCCTGTCCAAACCTTTCATGTGATGGTTATGATCCCCCCCGCCCACTGCAAGGACATGGGATCAGACAGCAGAGTGATGTAATGTCTCTCCCGCTTTGTGTCATGTGTGCCGCAGCGAGAACGGGGTGGAGGATGAGGAGGATCTGTACGACTGTGTGTACGATGATGAAGAGGGTGGGGAGATCTATGAGGACCTGATGAAGACTGAAGCTGTCCCTCCTCCGGTCAGTCCCCCCCCTTATGTCTTCTTAATACAAGCTTCAACATATTGCACCTTTATTTGCTTCCTTCCTGAGAAACTGATTGATACCAAATTACTTTTTGAGAATGTCAAACAAAGCATTGTAACATGAACATGATGTTTGCATGTGTGAGCATTTAAGTCCACTTACTGTTATGTAAAATGACATTTAAGCTGTGTACACTGATGCTTTTTAGTGAGTTTACAGACCAGACAAAAATCTGTATCAACCTTGATATTGATATATTAAGTACCTGTGAGACTTTGAAATGCTGATCAAGTCTTACATTTTATAGATATAATGTAGGTGTAATACAAATTAAAGAGATAATAAGAAAAAAGTTGTTGCAGTTTGGATTTTATTGCACCTCCAGAGGTGGTACTGTAAGTAACTAAGTACATTTACTCAAGATCTGAACTCAAGTACAATTACCATGTACTTTTGTGGAATATTTCCATGTTATGTTACTTTCAGCTACATTTCACAGGGACTTTTTCCTCCTCTACATTTATTGGACAGCTCTAGTTACTTTGCAGATGTAGATTCTTAATAGCAAATCTAGCAATAAATTATGATTTATATGATTATGGATGAAGGAACTGCCATTACATGAAGTGGTTAAAACAAGCTCAAAGCACAGCTGCTGTTTTTACCATAGTAACACAAATGTTTGTCCTTAGTTTTATTAATTACTAGAAATGTTTCACCAATTATCACCTTTGAAAGTCTGTTTGCAGTTTACAGCACAATAAACATTTTGCCTTTGCTTTTTTTATTGCTAACAACTAAAGGGTTAGTTTTGTTTCTAAGATTTCTGCAGTCACGTTATTTATGAAGCACATGTGGAACAAATGTGGACTCGACTAAAATACTTTTTTTAGTTTCATTCAAACTGATGCCCAGTGAAATCACCTGTACTTTTGCACTTACAGTACGTTTTGGAAGTGGCCCAGCTTCTTGTAGTATAGTCCATTTGTAGGCAAGTACTTGGAGTGTTGAGTTTGAGTAATAGTTAGTAGATGAAGTCAATCAATGTGTCTGAATGTGTGAACTTTCCTCAAAAGTCTGTCTGTGTGTAGGCGCTTCACAAGCAGGTGGAGACTGACATCAGGAGCTGCTGTTTAACAGAGATCAAGCAGACGGAGGAGAAATACACTGAGACCCTGGAGTCCATAGAGAAGGTACTGACTTATGGATCGTCATCACATAACGTTGGCCTTTACGCTCCACATGTGTTGTTGTAAAATGTTGTAAATGCACAGATGCCCCCGGTGAACATACTCGACGTGCGTTCTTACGTACCGGCGGAGGTGATCGAGCTGGTTGGTTTTTAATCAGTTTGACCATGCGGGTCAAACTGCACTAAAGTGATATTTGCACAAACCTTAAACCTCCTTAACTAAAGTAACTTGAGTAACAAGTACTAACGTTAAGATTTTACAGATTTTACAGCTCTGCTGACAGACTGAATTGAGTCTAACACTCACCAACTTAATGGAGCTAATTTCAGTATCAGAAAAAAAAGAACACAAATTTCTTTCTCTCTGAATGTCAGATGGGATGTGTGATCTGTGCCTTTTTTCAATTACAGTGGGTCAAAAACTAAAAGTAAAGTTAACTTGTCCCTCTCCTTTGATTTCGTGCGGTGCGAGCGTGGCGAGAGCACTAGAAATCAATTTAGCGTCCTCACCACCTGCTGTATGAGCAACTGTGAAACTGACAGACTGTAATCACCAGTTTTGGGCTATAATGGAAAAAATAATGAGGAGTGTAACAAATCTGTACTCCCAGAGAAGCAAGGGAAAGAATATAGTTTTAATTTTGATTGAATTAGTAGTGGGTAGTGAGTAGTCCCAGCACCACTTAGATCAAAGTGCCACCACAAGAATAAAACTCTGACAAAAGGCCTTTTGTTGTGGATGTGTTCCACCTTAGCCTGCACTTTTACCGGAGCGTGGGAGGCCGGCCGTCTCTCACCCCACGGCCACAGCTACTTGTCTTCTCCCTCTCGTGTGTGTTCGCATTGTAAGGAAAAAAAAAACCCGGCCTCGCCTGATTTCCCAGTGGAGTGTCTCACTAGATGACTTTCAATATGAAGTGGATGGTGGAATTTAGTTTGCTCTCGCCTGCTCCTTTGAGATGCTGAGGTGACTGTGCGGCGAGAGTTTTCTGGAAGGAAATCATTAAATTGCAAACTCTGAGAATGAGATTATTGTCGTGACCCAGACAGTCCACCTTGTTTTTGCTGACTGCAGCTCTTTGCAGCTCGGCCACTATAATATAACAGCTTCTTAGAAAAGTCTTTTCCCACTCTTACTCCAGAGGGACGAGCCTCATTTTCTTGCATTCTCTCTCCCTCTCTCTCTTCTGCAGCACTTTATGATGCCCCTCACCATGTTTTTTTCCACGGCTGAGATAGAGAAGGTGTTTGTGAATATCCTGGTAAGTCCCCATCTTCAGCTATGCAGTGTAATAATCTAAGTGGCCGGTCAACATGAGGTCACAACATTGTTTACTGAATGCAGAAAAATCTCTTTTTATTGTACAAATTCAAACACAGCTGTGTGTTTAAATATTAATTATCTACAATAATACTAGTAAAAAAGGTAAAAATACTATATGCTGGCCAGAGTTCAAGTTAAATATACTGTTGTCCTGTGTAAAACAGCAGTTTCAGAGACCTATAAGTATTATCTGCGTAATATTAAATGCAGAGTAGAGCAGGAATTTGCTTCTGGTCTAGATGAGCCACAAAAGACCAGAAGCAAATTCCTTGTATGTGCAAGCATACGTGGCGAATAAAGCTGATTCTAAAAAAACATCTGTTGATTAATCTGTGACAAAAGTGAAAAAGTCGCACATTCATTGTTTCTGTCATTTTTCAAGTAAAAAGCACCAACATATCCAAGTTCCAGCTTCTCAATTGTGCAGCTTTTTTAATCTTACATGAGAATAAACTGAATATCTTTGGGGCTTGAACTGTCGGTCGGACAAAACATAGGTATTTAATTGCACAATCGGTTCAGGAAACCACAATGAGCATTTTTCATTATTTTCTCATTTTACAGACCAAACAGTTGTAGGAGAGGTCTGCATTAAAGCAATATTCATGTACCTGTATGACTATTGAAACAGGTTCTGTTGTTGTGATCATCAATAATCCTCCGCTTCATACTGGACGTTAAAACATTCTCATGCACATGTTAAGTGCAGAAATTAAAGTAAAATCCAAACTTTAGCTGGAGTTTGGTTGATTGGTTTTTGGCTTGATTTGACCTTTCAACAGATGCGTGAACTTATCCTTTAATAAAGAAATGAATGAGCATAAAAAGAATGGTGGGAGTAATTGTTCAATCAGTCTTTGATGGAAGTCACAGAACATCAGTGCAGATCCACAGTACAGCTTGTTTGCTGTGATGTTTCAGGACCTGGTTAAAGTTCACAAAAATCTACTGCTGGAAATCCAAGACTCAATCCACCACAGAAGTGCCCAGAACCTCTACCAGATCTTCATCACTTATAAAGAAAGGTAAACCACAGTCACCCCTGACAAAGTCTTACAAGCCATGTACATATAAAAATTAAAAACACTAAATAAGTAGTACTAACACTAATAGTCAGTAGTCTTTTTGTACTGTTTGTACCATTTTTTTAGTTACTTAGTATTCACGTTTTCCAGGTTGTTGATCTATGGGAAATACTGCAGCCACGTGGAGACGGCCATCGCCACTCTGGATGACATCTGCAAAAACAGAGAGGATGTACGCTTGAAGCTAGAGGTGTGAGATTCGTGTACATTTTTGGAATTTACAGCCACAGTGACAAGCGCTGAATTGTCAACGTGGCAGAGCGGTCAGAGAATGCCCTCAAGTGTAGACCTGAGGCACTGCACTGATGACACCACTGTGGGGCTCTAATGCTTTCACTGTCAGTGGCTGCTTTTCTTTATCTAGGATATTATTTATTGATGTTCTTTTATTGCCGTCTTTACGCAGGAATGTTCAAAGAGAGCCAACTATGGCAAGTTCACTCTAAGGGATCTGCTGGTGGTGCCTATGCAGCGAGTCTTGAAGTACCACCTCCTGCTGCAGGTACAGTACTCTAACACTTTCCTGTCCTGTTTCTCTTCATTTGTAGGTCTGCACAAATGTTTAAACCCTCCTCCACTCCCTCTGTCCGTCTGTGAATACACTAAATGTTTTTCCACTATAACAATATCATATATATAATATATATGTAATATCATACAATATCTCGAAGAATTGATTTTAAGCTTTAAATTACTAATATTTTGCGTGATTTACAGGTGTACAAAGACTTTCTTAATGAAAAACACACAAACCAGAGTTTGGATAAAATTAGTTCACAGCAGTAAACAGGCTGGAATTTAGTTTTATTTCTCAAAGCACTGAGATCCTTTACTTAAAGGATAGGTTCACAACTTTTCAAGTTAAAACAAAAGTCTGGTGCCCATATGAAGACTGAAACAGGTTTCACTTTTAGGCATCCATCCTGTTCCTACAGACCTCTGAGAGAATAGTACAATAAGTGATAAGGGACAAAATCAACAGAAAGGTAACAATTGAGTGTAAATCTTCCAAAGTTGCAGCATTTTAGTACAAATTTTGTTCCTCCCCTTTAGGATATATTTGTGCATGTTGTGAGCAGGAGCAAAACATGGTTTGGTGTTCATACAGGAACCTGACTATTGTTTTAAATAATAATACCAGAGTGCAAAAATTCTCATTATTAAAAAAGGTGAATTTTGAATGGAAAAAAACCTAAAAACTACTGTTTTTTTGCACGTGCTTGGTGTTTGCTTTATTTTGTGTTTCCATTTTGTGGTGGAAAAGAACACCACCTATTATGTTACCTTATGTTACCTTCTAAATAACATTAGAACATGTAAAATGGCCTATATCCCTTCTTAACTATGACAAATAGCTTTTTTGTATACTTTTTTTTATTAAATCAAGCAACTATAGTAGAAAACCTGTGGTGGAAGTGGTAATAGTAATACACATTTCTCACTTAATACTTTGCAACTAGAGTTGCTTTGCAAGTACATTACACAAAAACTGTAGTTTTTAGCTTAGTGAGTAGAGCAGTCATCTTCAAACCCGAGGGTGAGCAGTTCAATTCCCATTACCGGCAGTGTGTGATGTGTCATTGGACAAGACACCTATACCCTGAACCCTGGCGCCTTAAAGGGGGAGCCTGTCCACAAAGAATTTCCCCAAGGGGATCAATAAAGTATCAATTATTGTTATTTATTATTGTTATTTTACTAGAGTAAAGGTTTAAAGACGACTGTTCTTATCTGTTACCTGCTTGTAATGTTTAACCATCAAATCCAGACAGAAACTTAGTTTAGACTTGAACTTCACTTACTGTTAGTGAGTGACAGAGCCCCGTCTGGGACTTTCCCTGCCAGTCACACTTCATGTATATATCCTGTATATACTCCGTGCCTCCACTGGAGGTGCTGTTGTCCATGTTTGATCCCCTCCTCTCTGCTTTTGTCCTTCAGGCTCTGAGACTCTGCTTGTCTATTTCTGTAGCGTCTTTATGACTGTCAGTGTGAAGTGACCCGCACAAAATTGTTATCTGATCGAGACAATCAAGCAGAAGGAGAGAGAAAATAGATAAAGTGAAGTGAGGACAGAACGAGACAAACACCTAAAGAGAGACGCACACACAGGGAGTGGAAGTATTGAGTGGTGAGAATGTGAAGCTGCACTGAGACTGTGGAAACTCCAGACAAAGTCAGTGAGAAGTTACTAATGGAAACATTCCCTTTTTAGACATAATGGTCCGCGTGATTCACAGGATTTTTCTTCTCCAATAAAGTTTGAACTCCCCGCATATAATATTCTATTTTGTTGTATTTCTGGTGTTTCATGGTTTAAGACATCTATATCTTTGCTCTAGTGGACTGGTCGTAGAGAGACAGCTTATTTCCTCAGTCTTTTATTCTATTATTCCAGTTTATTTACATTTATTGCTAATTGCCAAAGTAAAATTTTCAATTCAGAAAATTAAATTAAATTCAAAATTCAGTTTAATTATATAGCGTCAAATCACAACAAAACTCAAAAGGTTAAAGACCATACAGGATATAACTTTACATCAAGTTGTGTAGAAAACCAAGCAATTAACACTAGGTGACAGTGGAGAGGAAAAACTCCCTTTAACGGAAGAAACCTCCAGCAGAACCAGGCTCAGGGTGGGCGGC
>JAUMHL010000013.1:30940679-30955693 GCA_032362345.1 Sandelia bainsii
GTTTCACCACCGGTAATAATGTCGCTAAATTGATTGAAGTCGGTGCCCACTGACACGCAGAAGGCAGACAGCTGTACAGCTGGAGAGCCAAATATTTTTCGAGGTGGTACCCTGTGTAAAAAGTTTGAGAACCACCGAACTAGATGATAACGTCAGTGCTCTGTTCATAACTTGTTATGGCATCAGCATTGATTATGTTTCTCAGATAACCAGAATAAAAGGCATAAGCATAAGTCAGATACATTTTAGGAAGATCTCCATCAGTCTGGATGTGGGATTCTGTAAAACTCTGGACAGGAAACTGAAAGGAAGAAAGACAAACACCTCCTTCTTCTTTTTATCAATTGGTAGCTAGACAATATCTTTTCTAAGCATAAGTCTGGGTGTCCACTGGGGATTTCTTTGTATAGCTCTGCTTTCCTTTTCCATCCTCTTTCAAAAGCTGCTGCACTTCCCTGACAGCCCTGTGAGCTTGGCATGTTTTTAGCCTTCAGAGCCGAGTGCTAGAAGTTCAAAACTACCACTAGGAGCCATAAAAAGTGCGTCTCACAAGCATCTGTTTAATAATGGTATCTAAAAAAAACAAAACACAGGCATGTGATGACACAAGGGCTAATAGACTAATATTTAGCCTTTGAAGTGGGTAATGGTTGCTGATTACAGGCCCACTCACCACTTGGGTCCACGCGTGCTGTCTGATGCCCAGCAGTTATATGGCACAGTTACCCCCTCCTTCATGCTCTTCCTCTCTATCTTGTCTCAGTCTGTCAGTTCTGCCACCCTCCAACCCTTTACTCTTTGTGTTTGCTCTCCCCGAGGCATCCCTCTTTCATTTTGCATCTCTTTGTCTCCATCTGTCTCTATGCATCCTGTCTCGTTCAGCTCCTGCTCCCTCCTGCGCCGTTTGTCTTTACCCAACCCTCGATTTATTTATTCACCGTTGGTGTATTTTCTGTCTCATATGTGTGTATTTCTTTCCTGTTGCAGTGGTCTCACGGATTCTACCTCACTCACAACCAGGGCCAGAGCGGCTTTGAGTTCTTCTTCAAGACCAAAGAGTTGAAAAAGAAGTGGCTGGAGCAGTTTGGCATGGCCATGTGAGTGTGTGCTTTCTTTTTGTGCATTCATATGTGACATTGTGATAAGAGTGTTTGTCTGTTTTCATTAAAGCACCTGCCACACTGTGTTACACAGATATAAACTTGCAAAAATAATAATAAAGGTGGGTATGATATCAACTTTCATTGATGCATAGTGTATAGATGATAAAACCAACTGCAAACAATGAAGTCTTGTGTCACGCTGATCAGTGCATCATTCTGATTGGTCACATTTTGAGACAGTCATCCTAAATTTCTGAAGCAAGTTCGAATTTTGTCCCAGGCTGTCTTTGTTCACAAGAACATGACAACTGCTGTCTCACACTGCGATGTAAGACCACTGTTTTTGAGCCATGATCAAAGATATCACTGAGTTTGGTGAGCTGTCTTCTGGGACAGCCCAAAATCACACAGTGTATACCCGCCTCAAGGCTTCGTTTTGTCACAGCACCAACACGTAACACTTTGCCCATCCTGTTCCTCAGGTTTGACCACTTTTTGATTTACGAGAGACAAGACACAAAGACGGACAGATAGTAGGAAGCAAGCTAGCTTTAAGCAAGAATATCTGCCTTGCGGTTGCAGTTTATATGCATGTTTTTCCAAACTCATATTCTCATCAGTTCATTCATGAGTCCAAGTGAGCATTTGTGCCGAATGTAATGGAATTCCCTCGAGACATATAACACTGGTGAGAATGGGACAAACTAGAGGTCACAGTGACCTTGACCTTTGAGCACCAAAATCTAATCAGTTCATTCATGAGTCCAAATGGACGTTTATGCCAAATTTGAAGAAATTCTCTCAAGGTGGTTCTGAGTTATGTTTACAGGAATGGGACAGGTGTGAGGTCACAGTAACCTCGACCTTTGACCCCCAAATTCCAATCAGAGTGGTTAAATTTGATCTAAGTATCAGGTGCATGTAGTTAAATTGAATCCACCAGTCTTCATCCAGAACTGGATCCAAATTCATCTAACTTGACACACAAACTGATGCAGAGAAATTGAACTGCAGGATTTCACGTGTGGAGCCAAGAATAATTGACAAATTGTTCATCACACAAACAACTAACCATAGTGCTTCTCACAGCATAGGCAAGGTTTAAATTGGTATAATCATGATAGATCTTTAATTACAGTATCTTGGATGTTAAATTTGCTGTAGCCAAAACCACAAAGACAAAGGGAGTAAATGATGAATGAGTGTAAATGGTTTGAAAATTTAGCCGGGCGATGTTGGTGTATGAACCCTGTGTTTCATGTACAGTAAGGGGTCAGGAATCAGGCGCAACCATGAACAAAAGCTGCATTTCAGTGAAATCTAAGCCACGTTACTCATGAAGACCAAGAAGTACACAGGAATTCGTCTTAGAAAAGTGGCATCAGAGAGGCACTGACAGATTGCCCAATAGGGCAGAATAGAACATGCTTACAAACAGAACACTGAGTGCAGAAGACAGATATATTAATGAAGCTGCTATTAAATGATAGATATTTTTAAATATTAAAGGGAGAGGAGAGGTACTCAATGTGTGAAAGCAGCTATAGCTATTATAACAATAACATACTACAGGGTTTCAGGACACCTCGACATGTAGCCAGGAGGAACTGGGAGTTGAACTGTTGACCCTGGGGCTCACGGACGGCTTCTCTAGCAATTGATGCACTGCTGCTCCCACAAGCAAAATTCATAAAATTAAAGCCGTGCTGACACTGATCATCAAACTGTGGTCTATTATATAAGTATAAAAAAGTGAACCTTCATTACAAAGTGAAGATGTGGTGTTAACCAGGCATATCAGCGTCTACAGCTGCATTCCAGATTTAAAAATGTCTGGCATACTACTTAGAAAAAGTAGTGCACAAGGTCCAAAGAAACTAGTTCTAAATTGTATAAAACGAATAACACTCTCAAAGTGAAGATGGATTACAAAGTAAATGACATGAAAATACTAATACTATTATTCTGAATATATAGTCACTGATGTATAGAAGTTCTGCTGATGTTGCAAATATTCATATGCTGCCTGTTTTACACTGATGATAGGAAGATAAGAAGACATTAAATTTAGCATAATAAAAGATGCTGTCAAGTTGCATTGTGGAACCACACTAGGGAGTAAAAGGCAGGATTTCTTCGTCTCTGCTGTGTTGAGCTTGACCGTTTTTTACCAGATGTATCTCTCAACTTGATAGGAATACAACACTAAACCTTAAATTGTGTAAAGAAGCAACATTTAGACCATCGTAGAACATCAGACTCTGCCATGACGTCACAATTGTCTTGTGTCAAAGTAAAATGTACATCGGTCAGTTAGGCACACATGCACAGATTTTTAAATTGAATTCAATGTTTTCTGGTATCTATTATCATTTAGAAGGTTAATAGATTCAATATAGTTTTGATTTCAATAACAACAAAAAAATCTTCTATTATTCTTCATAATATAATATATTATCTTTAGAGTCTCATTTAATTGTAAAAAAGTAGACTTTTCCATTTTTCCCCGAGTGCCTTTGAACACAAAAATATGCATATAACATTAGAACATGAAAAGCATGATATCAGCTCTTTCATTTCTTGGGGATAAATTTAGTATGGGAGGTGTCTTTTCACTGAATGACAAAAATGGAATCTTCAAATAAATGATGTAATTTTCATTTTTACTAAAGAAATAATTTCTTACATGTTTTTAGTACTTTTTTACTCTAATCCATTCCATATACATAAAACAGACATTCTAGTTTTAGAAGCTCTCGTCACTCAGAGTGACATTAGCTGTAAAGTTAAACTAGGTATAGTATTTATTATCATTTGATATTTTTTCAAATATGACAGGAATCATTTCAGATCATTAAGACATTTTAGACTAAGAATTTTAGATTAATCATTTTGTACATCTGCAAAGATCCATCATTGATACATCACTGATGATGCACCCCATTATATATTGTTATACAACTTTGCCAATATGGTGATGTATTCTTTCTGGTTATCTGTTAATTATCCAAATTAATTGTTTTGTGGGGCGAAACGGGAACAAGACATGACTCTCTGATGATCAATCTTACTGTTTCACTTACTAAACCCTGACCACATAATTTCCTAAAGACAAAAACCAAATTACTCCCAGATTCCTTTGAGCTGAGATACTTGTTTAAGGTAAAGACTTTTGTTAGCCACCTAAGTTAAGAGCAGTGGGGCTGTCGAGCAAGTGCATTTATGGTGAAAATATCAGAATTAAAAACTGAGAACAAAAGTATAAAGGCTGCAAAGAAAAGCAACAAGCTTTAACAGGAAATAGAGAAGAGGATTAGGAAGATGAAGCGTGGTACGATGTGAGACTGAGGAAACAAGGGCTTTGGGTGATTAACTTTCTTGGCTGAATTAACAAGCTGTGAGAATAGAGAGGTGTTGCCAGATAATCACATGCTCCCACAGTGCTGCCTATTAGCTGACCTGTAAACAGTTGTTTTCTCACGTGCCACTTTTATTTCAAAACCACCCACTGTTAGCTGCATGACTGTCGGCAGCCACGGGGACTGCTGTCTGCTGACGCACTGTTCCGCACACAGAAAGTGAAATATGAAAATCAAACAGTAGTGAGTGGCTGCTCCAGTCCTGGAAGTCAGAGGAAGACTTTAAATGAAATCACAAAGTATTTGAGTTTTTAAATTCTTAAAATTCTAATGCAAGTTTGAACTGTGCAAAGTTACATTGGGCTGATTTAAAAGCCTTAGATCACATCTTTCAATATAATTGTTTATGCTTTATATCGACTCATGTTTGCATAGTTTATCCCGTTTTCCATAGAACACAATTATTTGAGTTTGACAAGTAGCACCTGTGAATCAAGCAAAAGGATTATGCAATAATACTATCATGTCTGACTATTGTTACACTGAAAACAAAGGAAGGCTTCTTAAATTTGAAATAAACAGACATTTGTGCTGCAGGCAAACTTGGTCAAACTCTCTTTTTCTTTCCTACACACACACACACATGCACACGCAGCCATATCCCATGGGGCCATGAACACCTCACTTCAAGCAGACCTTGCCTGTCTAGTTGCAATTCTCTCCTTCCCACTTCAAAGAAGTGTATCAGTGAAATGTTCCTCTAGCCATGGTGGAGTTTGTTGGCAATTATTAGTGAACAATATTATTTTTCTTTTTGGCTTGGCTTTGAAATTGATATTTTTTATCAACAAGCTGTTTATCAATTGAAACAAAACCAGCATCAAGCCCAAACTCATTTATACTATATATTTAACTCATACATAATATAACAATACAACCATAGTCCATAGATGGTTGAGGAGAGATATAAGGACACTGCTATTTGTAGTGTAGCTGACAAGCAGTCTGATGTCGCCATAGTTCATTAATGCTATACATTTTAGCAGTTCTCTCTCAAATTCATATGATTGATGATTCATATTTTATTCTGATGATAAAAGTAGTTTAACTTGTTGATTTTCAGGATCTTGTTAGGTACAAAAGTTGGGACACTGGGTAAAATGTAAATCAAAACAAAATGAAAAGGTTTTTGAACCTTTACGCTTATGTATTTTGTTTTGTTGATTTTATTAAATCAAATGGTTGTAAATGGAAACCAGGAAAATGCTTGGGGTCGTTGTCTTTCTGCAAAATAAAGTTATCTCCAATCAATAGTTGGTCAGAGGGAATGCCTCTTCAGTATGGCGTGGTATCCATGCTGATTGAGGATGCCTTACACACACACCTCACCCACTCTCCTATTTCCAAAGCATCCCCAGATCATCACGTATCCACATCCATGCTTCACTGATGGTGTTGGGCAGAGATCCATCATCTTTTCATGAGCTCTGTGGCTGAGCCATGTACTCTTTGTTCTTCGCTTGGATCCAAACTCAAATTTGGACTCAACAGCCCACAAGACTTGATTCTAGTCATTTAAAGTCCACTGTTTCACTGTTCTTGGCAACTCAGATTCAGAGAATCTGGAGAAATCTCTGTAAGCTTTGGGCTAAGGTTTAGGAGCAACATGTGCTACCATCCAGACAACATCTCGTTTAGGGAAGGCATGAAAAAAATGCCAAATCACATTCTTTTTTTTTACCTTGACATTCCAGAGAAACTTGTGTGTTACATTTTGGGATTCTCCAGTGATCGTTTGTTGTGTGTTTCGTTTAGATCCAACATTCGTCCTGAGAACGCCAATAACAACTTCCATGAGTTTCACATGCACACTTTTGAAAGAATCACCTCGTGCAACTCTTGCCACATGCTGCTGAGGTAAGTGGGCAAGTATTAGTCACACACACATACACACATTAAAAGAAGCACAAAAACCTCTTCAAGGCTGTCAAACAGAAAGACTGAGGACAAAATGTGGACCCTTTCCCTTCAAACAACTGTCAGGAGTCTTTTGAAAGACCTCCACTCTTCCTGTTCCTCTCTACTCTACCCTAACAATCTATTCGTCACTTTCCCTTTTCTCCTCTCCTGCTCTGCACATATGCCTCAGTTACACAAAGTTTCTTTTGAATTTGCTGAATGGTATCGGCACACGGAGGACTGTGCCTCATGGTCTTTCTCACAGCGGGAACAACTGAGTGGTTTCACCTACCAAGGACGGTGTAGAGAAATGTCTGTCACACTTGAGCACTTCTTCAAGGCGATGGACGGGGAAAGGGGACGAGATTACCGTGCTTTGAATATATAGAGCCAGGCACTGAGTTCAGCAGTGTTTTCTTAGGATAAGATATGAGAGCAGGGATGGTTTCGAGAAGTGCTGTTTTGTTATCTTCTTTGAAATGTTGCTGTTGTTTTTGTTATTTCTCAAGTTTTTCTTGAAATAGCCAATGATCCTATGGATTCTTTCATTATGACTTTTCTCCTAGAGCTGTTTGTTTGTAGTACTTGTAAGAGGGCTTGTTTTTAGTTTGATGAACTAAAACTAAAATTCATGTTCAACATGTTCTCTAACAGGATTGGAAGTTGAGTTCCAGTGTCGTCATTTCTCTGTTTATTAGATGTGAGCTGATGCGTTTTTTTCGTCTTGAAAAGCTGAAAATGAAGCTTGTTAGAATTAGGATCAGTGTATCTGAATCCTGGCTAAGGTGGAACGTGCTGGATTTGAATTCAACCTAGGTGGGTAAATGCTTGAAGACCTCAAGCATTTACCCACTGAACTAACTAAAAGTCTACAGATCAAATGTTCAGGGATAATCAAAGTTATTACAGTTTTACCAGCGATCCAGTGATCTGGACCTGGTCTTAGGTGGTCTAGATGGGAAAGAAACATTACAATGGCCCTTTTTTAATTTTCACAGATAGATTAAAGGTTTCACAAATCTGAAACTATGTTTTAAAGAGACTATACACTCCCCATGATTTGATACCAGATTTGACAAGTCCAAGTATAGTGGCTTTTGATCTGGACCAGGTCTGAGGTGGTCTAGATGGGGGTCTGTACTGTAACTTAAGTTTACAGGTAAGTGCTGATTTGAAAGCTGTGAATCAGATGCCAGCTTCAGTGTCGTCTAGCAGGGGACGAGAATAATTTCCTGGCATTTCCCTCTAAACTACCAGTGTCATCTTCGCTTCATGGTGACACAAGAGGAATTTGAAGAAAATCCGTAGAACACATTGTCTCATACATTATCCACCACTACAAAAAAGGCAAACATGAGACAATAACAAACAGTTGTCTGCAGCAGCCATTCCCGCACAACAGCAAATCTTGTCATTCTTATTAATGCATTGTTACTCTCCATCCATGTAATAAATGTTTCTGTTCTTGTCTGTAGGGGCACCTTTAACCAGGGCTATCTGTGCTCTAAGTGCGGTCTAGGTGCACATAAAGAATGCCTGGGTCGCTTTGGGAGCTGTGGAAAAACAGGTAACGCACCACTGCTGCACACACAAATATAACTCACTTTAGTTATGACAGTCGCATCTAATCTGCAAGCAACCTGCACCATCGCCAAACACAATGTTTTCCAGAGAGACATTAAATCTAACTGTATCAACACAACTGCACTTTTATGGCAGTGCGAACATAATGACAGATGACACATTATGGTACATAAAACCTGATTTATGAGGGTCTTATGACTACAGTAATTCTGGGAATGAGGGAGATTTGTTGCAGTGTGATTTAGCTACACACTGACTTTCAGAAATTGATGGGGGGGGGGAGTGTGGGAAGTGTGGGAAGGGTTTGCTCTAAATCAGTAAACTTTTAAATATGCCCTTATCTCTCCAAACCAAGGTCGTCAGAGTATCCGATCAGTATTGCAGATATTCGCTCTGCTTCCCTTGCTGGTTCTGACACTTCAGAGCACCTTAAAGGCAATGTCACTGAGCAGATCCCCAAAGCTTAACAGTAGTTTTACTGAGACGTTTCAAGAAACTCCTGATTTCTTTTATTATGCCCCTGTTGTGTATCTGTCACTCAGCTCCCTGTGCAGGAGCACTGACAGCTCTGAGAGCAAACCTTCAGAAACCCGCTTAGCATGTCCTCAGCATGTGTGTGTGTGTTTGTGTATGTGTGTGTGTGCGTGTGAGTGAATATAGAGAAAACTATTCACACTTTTTGTTTGTGGAACTTCTGTTAAGTCTTGCAAGTGCATGCTTGTGTTTTGCAGCATTTAACAGCTGCTCTCTCTCTCTCTTTCCGTTTTTTTAAAGAAGCAAGCGTGAAAGTTTTATTGCTACAACCAGAACACACTGTACCCATAACATTGCGTGTCACAGTTGCATGTGTGTTTGTGTTTGTATTCCCCTTTGGCAAGCTGCCAGCTCCTGTTGGACCTGGCATCTGTCATGGTGCTATCAGGACACAGAGGCAATAACGCCACTGCCAGGCCCACCTGGGCACGGTTTGTGTTCCTGAGTAGATTTGGGCGACACCGGTAGCAGGAGAGCACGAAGCTGTGAAGACGGGGATGTCGGTTTGAATTCCCCCTCTCATTACTCCACACAGTATTCAGTCTCTGCTGGTACAGGAGCGTGTGCATGGGTGTGGACTGGTAACTTTAGGAAGTTCTAACCTTAAACTTTACTTGATATAAAAAGCTTCTAAATGTGCAGTAATAGGAGACATTTGATCTGTTGCTTCCTTGTTGGTTGCACCACTTTTTCCTGCAACATTGAACTTTATTCACTCCTTCGTAAAGCTCAAAGAGCCACCATGAGGTTTGCATGAACAGATTTTTGTCAATACACCAGCAAGTCTGCACAAACAGTATCACAGAATAGTGGTATGTACATGTGTGTGTATGTGTGTGCGTGTTTCAGAGAAAAGCCGTTGTTTACCTGCATTTGTCTCAGCTCTATCAGCTCTCTTGTGTTGTGTGAGTGTTTGTGTAACAGGTCAAAGTTCACTTATGAAACAACAAACCAGCTGCGAGAGGAGTGTGTGTGTGTGTGTGTGTACAGTATGTACAGTGCGTGCATGTCTGAGAGCTAGTGTGTGTGTTATTGTGGTATGTGTTTGCACAGGTACATCTGTATTTGTGCGTGTGTGTGCCTAGGTGTGTGTTTGTGTGCGTCTGCGGGGTGTAACCCATTCCTCAGGGAGCCAATGAAAGAAACTGGTGGAGCAAAAAACTCAGGTCTACTGCCCCCACCCCCTACACCCCCACCTCGTTACCTCCTCTATCCTCGCTGTCAGGTAGTGGCATGCCAGCAAAACAAAGCGAACCACGGTCAGACACGAGCGTCCGCCTTCTCCACTAATGAGGGAGTATTGCCTTGTACCGCCAAGTGTGTGCAAGTGTTTGCGTGCACCCACTAACCCGTCATTCACTATGCCTGTTCTCAAACTTCTTTCAGATCCTGGCTCCGTCAGAACTCAGGTGAGCTGCTGCTGTTGCTGTGTGTATATATATATATATATATATATATATATATATATATATGTGTGTGTGTGTGTGTGTGCGTTTGTATTGGTGTGTATAATGTGTGTCTTCTGTTTGCCTCTACTCCAAAGCTGCTTTGAAAACTGCTCTCTCCTGCAGCTATTTGCCAAGAAGATTCCAATTGACTTTACTTGCTGCAGCCCAGCTGACACCATAAATGAGAATGTTTTTTGCAGATTCACCCTCAGTTGTCTCTGCTGATTCTGAAACTGTTGTGTGCTTCTGCTGCAATGTATCCCCACATGTGGATATTAGACTGGGCTGAAGTTCAGAAGTGTGCACCTTCACTAAAATGCTTAAACATCTGTCAGAAACACTAAAACATGTTGTTTTTTTAATAACTTTTGCATTTTTTAATAATTAAATGTCGTCATCTGCATAGAAAATCACAGCAGCTTCATTCTGCTGCAGGACATGCAGTAGCTTCCCTGCAGCATCAGTGCATGTGATATAGGTTGTGTATAGCAGTTATAGCCGGGTTTAAAATAATTTATGTGTGCAGCATTAGTGAGGTATGTATTCAAACATTTTACCTCACTCCACAGAGCTTCATATACCAGGTTATAAGCTAGTATAAGCGAGTCTGTGTTATTTTTAAGCTGTGTGCTTTGACCAGTGATTTATGTGTGTGCAGCTGTGTGTTAATTTTCTCTGTGTGTTCTTTCAGGGCAAAGATCGAGATCCAGGTAAGAGCAGAACATCAGACATCTCAGCTGCTTCACACATATCATCATTTCTTCCCGCTCTCTGTTTTCTCTCACTGGAATGTTTATGTGCATAGAGACTGTTGCTGCCAGTAATCCTGGCAATCTCTATGTCAGCTTTAAAAAAACAGCGGCTAAATAGAGAACTAATACTTTTTTCTATATCAGTGTCACTTAACACAACAGTTTAAATGTGCATACACTATATTATAATGTATGGATACTTTCTGTTACCTTTTTCATTAACTTTAACACATATTTTTGTTATTCATCAGTCAGATTACTATTGCAAAGAGACAAATATGATGTGTGTCACGTTGCTTGATACGTTTGTCTAAGACTAAAACACAAAAACGTTCAATTGCTGATGATTTAAAATGGAGGAAAGTAAGACATTCCCCACATTTTGAAATAAATTTCCAGTTTATCAGCTTTACATTGTTAGCCTTTACTTTTAATTAGAATACAATTCAATGCATTATTATGCTACTTACAGTATCATCTGTTATTGTGTGCATATTAATTATTTTGTGTTTTTAACCCATGCTTATACACAAGAGCAGGAAAAATGCTACATTTACCAGCATCAGGTTGTTTGTCACGATTGGCAGAAACTTTCTTCCTGGTATCAGAAGGATGTGGCTCAGGCACAGATGAAAATGAACCCAGTGGCAATTTACTGTTTTATTTTTATTAACTCAACCTGTGACTTTGAAAGGCTCATGTGAACGGTTTTAAAGCAAGTACATAAACTAGCCATAATACTGATCCTGAGCAGCATATGTAGTAGATGTACAGTAGCTGTTGAATTTCTGCCTCCCTCCTTCTGTTGCTCTCTGTCTTTCAGAAGACAATATGACTAAAGTATGAGAGTGTATGTGTGTGGCTGCACACACAGACCTTTAATATCTCATAAACCTGGTTTCAACGCCCACTTTTCCACCCTTCCATCATTATGCTGCAGAAAATCACTTCTGACTGAAGGTGCATTAAAATCAATAGGCATTTGATTGCCCCAGCCCTCTGCGTTTCATAATATTTCGATGCTGCTCCCTTTGTCTGTTCTGCACCAACACATTGCTTGTCCTTGTGTGGATAGGAATGCAATTCATGCCCCCAAGGCTCAATTATCCACGGCCCTATGTCTTTAGAAGTCCTATTCGGGCAAGCTAGCACATGTCAGGCTGCCAGCCTCAGTGCCACACTGCTGGATCATAGCCTGAAAGAGAAGCGAAGCAGATATAGATGTATTAGCTTCCAACACAATGTTGTTGACTTCTCTATCACTTGCCTTTTGCTTCACCCCTTTCTTCATGCTCACACTTTGAATTTCTATTTCTCATATTATATTCCTGCACAGCACTGCCAAGGCAGAAAGAGATATGGACAATTCATTTTATTGTGTCGAACACATGAGATATGAACTTGGGATTTGTTTGGCATGGGTGGCTAAGAGGCAGATTCTAATTCATCATAACTCAATTTCAGTGATTTGGTGAATAATGGGATGTTGAAAATCAAACAGTGCTGACTGGGTTCATTCCAAACAACAAATCCAGTTTTATTAAAATGTACTTCATTTACTCTTACTACTACAGTACAGTATATATTACTTATGGTACCCTACAGTGAAACATCAGGTAATCCAAGATCTTTAGTCAGATTTTATCTTTTTATGTTGATGACTTACATTCATATCTGTTAGTGACATGTATGTATGTACATGACCAAGATTATACAGTATTCACTGCTCAGCAACCTGGAACCAGGCATCAGAGGTAGTAGAAGTTACTCAAGTATAAGTGCAAATACTTGCCTAAAAAGGTACTCAATTATAAGTAGAAGTGCAACTTTAAAATCTTTACTCAAGTTGAAGTGCTAAGTTCATGCTCTAAAATGTTCTTGAAGTCCAAAAGGATCAGCCCAGAAGCTGATTTCTGTGGGCATCAATCCAACTGAGTGACTGATAAAAAGTATTTTAAACACTTTTGAACTCGGTGCTGTTGATAACATGAATGTACAAGTCTTGTCCAAATTTATTCCATGCCTCATAAAGAAGGTTTCTGCAGAAGTCTAACATGTTCAGGTACCAGAACCACTTCAAAAATCTGGTTTACTTTGGGAAACATTATTTTCTTCTACCCATAATACAGTATATCCCAGTATGCATAATGATATACAGTATTATATTATTATTAGGATTAGAATTATTGCATGCATGCATTGCAGGCATTCATGTGTAACTAATGTTGCAGCTGATAAAGGTAGATCAGATTTTAACCACTTTATGTACTGACAAGTGGTTAATCCATAATAATGCATCAGTATTTCTGCAAAGTATCTGAAGCTGTCAGATAAATGTAGTGGGGTAAAAAGTACAGTATTTGCATTTGAACTGTAGTGAACATCAAACAGCAAACAGAAATACTCAAAGTACCTCAAAATTCTACTGTCCTTTAGTAAATTTACTTAGTTATTTACTGCCACGAACAGTAAACTAAATTCTTAGGATGATTAGGATGACTTAACATCAAATCTCAGTGTTGATGGAGGAATTTTCCTTTAAGGAAATACATGTATATCACTTCTGCTTATCTTTTATCTTAGAGCCCGATAAGCAGCTATGCACCAGATTGCACTGTTGCTTATCTGTCATATGTTAAGCAGTACACAGGTACCAGGAGTGTGTTTGTGTACTCCCTCTCATTACCACGTAATGGGGCCAATAGTTTAATAGAGCAAAACAAGTCTGTCCATGACAAACATGTACTTTATAACTTGAGGTCACACATACATGAATTTCGTATTCGTCACTCTTAATCTCATGGATGTATTACTAATTGTGCCTACTGGGCACAGCCCCAGAGGTCTGAGAGGTCAGATGGGCCTGGGTCCAGAGCCTCTGTATAAAGTGAATGTTCATATTTGTTTTTTGAAAGGTATAGCACTCAGTTAAAAGACACCAAACCAACTAAAACCACCAAAAAGATAGACATGTACCTAAACTGCTAAAAAACTACAACATACAGACGCCACACAGCCCAGAAGAGACCAAAAGAGTTCCAAATTGTCACAACTGCACTCATGACTACTAAAAAGAGAGTCCCTCTTAGTCTGGTGCTCTATGTGCCCATGCCAAGAAGTCCATTTACATCATAATCTCATGCTTCACGAAAAGTCCTTTTGCAGACGGTATGCTCTGTCTACACTCATGCTGTCCTTCTTGCAGGTCTACCCAAGATGCTGGTCATCAGGAACTACTTCGGTGTACCGAGCCCCACTTCTGGTCCACCACTCAGCATCCAAACGGGTGACATCATCGAATTAATCTGTGCTGATCTTCATAGCCCCTGGTGGCAGGTCAGAGGACACGCCCTCTCCCAACCTAAAAAACTCTGTTCTATAATGGGCATCTGCTTCCTTATCAGTAGTACAGTTCTTGCTAACAATCAGCTTGTTAAAATAGAATTCTAAGTAACAGCAACAGTATGCACCCACAAATAATTATGCACAGAACATTTACACTGTAAAGTGCCTTGAGATGACTTATGTTGTGATTTGGCGCTATATAAATAAAGTTGAATTGAATTGAATTGAACAGCACTTCTTACAAGGAAGTAAAACTCCCACACAATGGAAATATTTGTTTTAGTCAAGCAACACGTGGTTGAGAACTGACAGGTGGGGGAAAAACGAGCTGCTGAGAGAAAGTGATAATACTTACAACATTTGACCTGAGCCTGAAAGGGCTTTGTGTTCCAAACTAGGGCTGTGTTATAATCAGACATGTAATGAGGAAACCATCAAATCTCCCAATGCTTAATGCAATAAAAAATAGATAAAAATATCAATGAACACTGTGTTAAAGCTTAACCCAGGGCAACAGCATCCCCGCAGTCAGCAAACATTCAATATCCATCACTTCTGTAGCCAGCAGACCGTAATCACGTCTGTTCTGGGGGCGTGTGTGTGACAAATAGAATCGATCACTGTAATTTCATTTCATTCAACAGCACAAAACCATCAGAGTGAGCTTATCTGGTGCTGGTGGTGTGCTACATGTGCATCCGCGAGCATAGGTGTGTCTGAAATCATAATTCTGTACACAATGCAAGGGGTCTCAGATTTTTTAATTAACACTTGGAACCTTCCCCCAAAATCTTGGCCTGTCACACATTAGACAACAAAGAGCTGATCTACTGAGATCTGGTGAAGTGGCTGCTATTCAAGATTCAAGATTCAAGATTCAAGATTCAAAACACTTTATTAATCCCAGAGGGAAATTATTTTGGCATGTTA
>JAUMHL010000013.1:30955793-30966882 GCA_032362345.1 Sandelia bainsii
TAATCAGTCCTGTGTATAATGTAGTGGGTTATCTGATTATAAATATGATATGAATATGATTGTGATAGTTGTCATCATGTATCATGCTGATACTTAATATTTCATGGAATGTGACCTGATTTTCACTTCAAGTCACAAATATCAACGAACAATATTTCTAAGCTGATAAAACACAAGAAGTCATTCCGTCACTAAATGCTAACTGGAGACACTTGTTTGCAAACCTGGAGTCCAATCAATGAAACAACAATGGAGGTGTGGTTTAACTACCTTGACACTCAAACAGTGTCAGTGTGCTATTCACAAGCAGCATCAGCTGATGTGAGCCATGCCATCTCAGAAGACCTACGATCAGGAGTGGTTGATCTGCATGTAGCACAATATTCTGTTTAATTATATTTGTGACTTTGGTGAAGATCAGACGACATTTGAGAAAACCAGGAAATTGCAAATAGTTTGCTTACATTTTCTTATGCACTAAATGCTAAATAATACATTTACAAATACAATATTCTTCATGTCAGGTCAGTCCTTATCTATCCGAAAATGAACTGTAAAATTCCTACAATCTGAAAACAGACTCCAAATGACCAGGAACTTAAAATTCCTGAAGATCTTTTGAACAGTTCTCTTCTGAGAGGAAAACACACAGGGTCAGTTATTGTGCCATTGTAAGAGCACTGGAGGAGAATTGTGACTGCCAAGCTGTTGCACTCAGAAGAAAAACTTGAAAACATACAGTAAATGGTACTTTCTACTTGCAGATGCATTCTTTGATTTATTTGATTTGATTTTCACAAGCAGCATTACATTTCTAAGCAAAGTTGGACTGTGTTTGTTTAAGATTTTTTAATTTTACCCTTGCAATATTGATTACACACCAAAAACATAATATTGCATAGACATTAAAAGATATTTTATAACCATGTTGTTTGTGAATAAGACCTGTAATTGGCCATGTGCATGTAAAGCATGGAATCCATGACTGAATGACAGTTCACCAAAGAAACGGCATCATTAACCTACGGTGCCTGAGTTGGTAAGAAGGAGATGACAACGCTATGGCTTCCAGAAAGTACTGTTTATATAGATTGAGTCATAAATCAGAGTGATCACCATGGGAGAAATTAGGAACGCTTCCTCTTTCTCTCTTCCTGCTATCCATTATTTCACCAATAGTTAACCAGGGCTGTAAATTGGCAGCTACTATGTGTTGCAAGCTAATTGTTCCTGAATCATGGATACAAAGTCAGCCAGATGTACGTAACTCAGTAATCTCTCTGTGCTTTCAGGGCAAAATCCTGTCGACGAAGGAGGTTGGCTTCTTTCCCAGCACCGCCGTGAAGCCCTGCCCATGTGTATGCAGCATTTCTTTCTATTCCTTCGCTACACTGCTGCCCATGTTTGTTTACGTGCATTCACTGGCGGGTCGGTGGGGTGGTGGATGGGGATTTCTGAGGGCAGGTTAACCTGCCTCATGTGCGGCAAAACAGCCTGCGGGTTTTTATGTGTCGAGCACACGCATCTTGGTTTGTCTCATGAGATAAAAGTGGTCTACTCTCTTATTCAATTTATCAATAAGAAGCAAAGAGCAACAAGCAGTGGTTTATATTGTGCAAGCTAAAGTGGAAAGCTGAGAGGAGAAATGGAGTGTGTCTCCTCTGCAGAGTGTGTATCAGTTGCTTGTTTTCGTTCTCCCTTTTATACATCATCTCACTGACACTGGAGTGTCATGCTCCATTTGATAAAATGAAATTCAGACTCTGTCCAGCTGCTGCAGGAATATTGTTATCTCCTGTAGATGGCAAACTATTATCACCACGTCAACACGGTTGTAAAGATAAGAGCAGCATTAAGCTGCTTCAGTAAGGTTGTAAACTGTAAAAACACATGTTCTATACAAGAGTAAGAGCAGTTTGCTCTTTTGTAGAACATGTGCACAGGCTGTTTGGACACCACGCCACTGTCATTTTGATGCTGCACTTATGATGCCACAAACAATAACGCATGTCCACTTCTGCTCTTTGCTCCAGCTCCCGAAACCTGTCGATTACTCCTCACAACCATGGTATGTTCACCTGCTTTCTCACTCTGAATATATTTTATTAAGAAGCTTTACATACGGTTGAATAAAAACTCATTAAATACATATGTAAAATCAGCCAGCATGCACTAAAGATCCCATCATCCAAACCAGCTCCAGGGTGACAGGAAGTAGTAATTAAATTATGTAGCTCTAAAATAACCTGGACGTATAAGCCAATTAAAGAGACATCACATAAAGTTTAAAGTGCTCAGTGGTAGGAGAAAGCCAGTAACTTCACTAATGTTCCGTAATGAGTTTTAGAGCGCTCGCGTTCACCTCCATCCTTTTCTCTTTTTCCTCTAACTCATTCTTTTGTGTGCCTTGTTGCAGGTTTGCGGGGCCCATGGAGAGGCTCCAGGCAGAAGCGGAACTCCTCACCAGGGTCAACAGCACCTACCTGGTCCGTCATCGCAGCAGAGAGTACACAGAGTATGCCATCAGCATAAAGTAAGTCAACTCAGCGAATAAAAAAAAAAAAGAATGCTGAGGCCAAGGTGTAAAACTTACTTTCAGATGTGCAACATGTGGGCTTGTTTTGTATTAGTGTATTTGTATTATTAGACATTTTTCAGCCTTTTAAGAGGATCAGGTCTGTGGTGTGGTCGGACTGTTGTTTTAATGATTGCTGAAGGAAACTTGATTGAAAATGTCTGCAGAACATTTGCTACTTTATTGATGTCGGGACTTTCAAATTGGTGTCGTGCCAAAAAGCGATTGTCTGCTAGAAACTCACCGCCGTCCATGGGAGATGGACGTAACGGTAGGGAACAGGATGACGTTAGGTTGCAAACAGCTTGTTAGTAATGTAAACTGAAGCTTTCAGTGTTACCTACTGCTGTAAAGACATTACACATTGTTCTGTTGCTGTGTGTGTCGTGTCTGCAGACGTCCTAACAATGCCGTGACATTACGATAACCATGATAATGTTGGTCACTATAATAATTGTGATATTAAATTACTGTCATACTGTTTCATCTTTACTTCTATCAATTTGGATCTAAATGACTTGAAATGTTAGAATTAATGAAGATAACTTAAATTAGCTGTGTGCTCAGTTGTACATGACCGTAGTCTGTCTGTGTGCAGCTTTACTGTCTGTAAGATTCTTCAGGTGCCTTCAGCCAAACCACAGTATTGACCACACATACTGTAACTCCTGACTGTAGTATACACTTTGACAGACCCATTCAGAGCTCCTTTGCAGGATGATGGGGGAATCAGTTGCTAATTGAGGTTTGACCTCAAAAACAATCTTAGCAGTTTATAATTAGAAGCAAACAGCCATTTTAATCTTGGTAATGAGGAGTCAACAATGGATGTTTCAGATCCTTCTGGTGCTTGTGGTTGCCCTGCTAATGTTTGTAACTTAACTCTTTGCTCAAGATAAATGACAGGCAGTGAAAAAAATCTCTGAAGTGGAACAAAGAGTGAGCATAGTTCTCTGTGAGCAAGGGAAACATTCCTGTAAACTTCATTTAACTTTTTAAAGCATGGACCTTCTGCACTGAAAGCTTAATTGCTTGCATTCACACAAACGTGGAGCTCGGAACAGAGCATAGGATAACTGTACCACTGTTACAGCTTAATAAAACCTCAGCATGAAAGAGAGAAGCAGAAAAAGCCGCCTTCATAGCTATGCTTACATTTAAAAGTAGAAATGGTCTCTACTTCTCTCAGCAGAGCAAGATCAGCATTTTTTAGGGACCCCAGCTCTGTACAAACTACGGTTTTAAGTCCTCACACACAGTACAGAGGACTCTATATCTGCCAAGGATTACAAGATGGCGGACCCAGAAGCACACAAGCAAACAAGAAGGTTGAAAATGGGTTTAATAAAAACAAGGCCGGCAAAAGATTCTGAACAAGGTTAATCATAGCTATACTGAAAATCACTCTGGACTACTAAGCAAAAGGCATAGAGAAACAAAGGAAAACTCAAACTAACTGCAAGCAACACCAGAGCTGACACCAAAACCAAATGCAACTGAACAAAGTGTTTTAAAGGCAGAGAACGGCTGAACATGAAAAAGACAAGAAGTAGGATAACAAGGTACAAAAGACTCAGACCAAACCATCTTCCATGTTCAGGATACCGGCAGATGACGGAGGCTGGGAACATGTTAAACAGATGAAATAAAAGATGAACACAACAGGTGACTGAAAGAGAAAGATATAAGAGGAGCGGGAACTTTAGGTTGATTATAATTATCCTCAGGTTAATTTTTTTATGTGATGTTCCCGGGGATCTGTTTGTGAAACGCTCTATTGAAAACAGTTGTTTAGGTGCTTATAGATTAAAGCCACACTAAAAGATAAAAAAATAGTACTGAAAAGACCCCAGAATGTGACACTAAGACTTAAGGTCTGAAAGCAACATATAAACTAAACCGACTGTATAATTACATAAAGAATTGTGCACATAGTGACTTAAAGACAGGACAGCAGCTGATTGGTGCACTAGAAAGAAACACTGTGAGTGACACATACAGATTTCTGCTGACCACAGCCTCAGACCTCCATCAGCCACCCTGCTAATGCAAGCACAAGTATGTGGGTGGGGGAGTGGTGTCACACATGCGTACATTTCCTTCTGACCACCCATCACTCACGTGTCACAAACGTTTGGGACCCCATGCATTACACCGACTGCTGTGCTCTCCTCAGGGGCCCGGGGGCCGGCCACCAATCGATGCCGGTGATCAGAGGGGGAAATTAAACTCATAACTTATTCAATGGCCCACAGGTACAACAACGACGTGAAGCACATAAAGATCCTGACCAAGGAGGGCTGCTTCTACATTGCAGAGAACAAGAAGTTCAGGAGCATATTAGTGAGTATTTTCAGCCTGTTTTTCTCTTTTTTTTAAATAAATTCCACCACTGCAATTCATAAATAAATCATTGTGTTCGCTTAATGAAGTGTCAAAACCTGAATTTTATTTTAGCTGTGTGCACAAAAATAGCCATGATTAGAGATGTGTTTATACTGGCCTGAGGGCTTCAGCATTCTAGATAAGTCCAGTGCATATTAGAAAGGTCCACCAGTCTTATTTATGGCAGAATGGTATTTTCTGTGCCTCAGTTTTGCTTAAAAGACGTTTTTGTGGATGATATTTGAATAAGAGTGTGTGTGTTACAACTGTATTTTGACCTGTAATAATAAGATTCAGTTTTCAAGCAGACTCCTCATGATTGGACGTGAAACATCAGTATCATTTAGTGATTTTCAATGTAAACAACATACAGTAAATACAAATAACTGCCTACCTTATCGCTTCATTCACCTATGTATATATATCTGTGTGTGTGTTTGTGTGTCCAGGAACTTATTGAGTACTACAAACATCACTCCCTGAGAGAAGGTTTTAGAAGTCTGGACACCACGCTGCAGTTTCCTTACCGGCAGCCGGAGAACGCCGCCATGCACCGCCTCAACCGCTCAGGTGGCAACAGTGAGTAGACAGCGACTTACTAAGAACAGAAACAATTCACCACTAATTCATCCAGGGCTGGTAGCAACAAATAATACAGCAACCAGCAAGGATTAAAAACACCTGACACCTTAGATTAGCCAATGTGTTAACCTGCTCTGTTTTCTAACTCAGGATCTTCAGCAGCATTAAAAAAAACCTGCACATACGGTATGTGGTGTTAAAAAACAGTTCAGTCTCCTCTGACGTTAATGGTTTTTGACTCAACTGTCAAACGGAGGTTGGAGAATCCACCAAGCGCGTTATTAGATTTGATAACACTCTCTGGACGTTTACTGAAGATCAGATTAATTGAAGTTTCAGGAGAGGGAGGTAATCTGGCAGGAGCTTCTAGGAGTCAATGCCATTTACAGACTCTACCAAGTGGAAGTTACAGGAAATTCAAACAATAAAATCATTCATTGTCGGTTATTTTTAAAAAATCATTAGATTAACACGAAAATACAGTTGATATGAGGATACTTTTCCAGCATAACTGACATATGGAGAAATAGTATTACACTTGTTTTTAGAGTAGATAATAGAAAATTAGTTGTAGGGCAGCCATCTACTAACCCCAAGGTTGATGGTTCGACTCCAAGTTCCCCCTCAGTTCCTGAGCACATGTCGAAAGACATTCAACCCTGAACCCTTGGTGCCTCGAAAGGGGTAGCCTGTCCACAAGAATTTCCCCAAGAGATTAATAAAGTGTCTATTATTATTATTATTATTATTAAACATCACTGAACCCAAAGCTACAACATACAACTTGTGGGAATAGAGGCAGCAGTAATATGAGACTTGAAATCAGTCCACTGTGATTCAACCAACACTACCTCTCCCTGCTCTGCTGTGATTGGTTAGAAGGGTGAGCCTCACTGAAAACCAACAATATATCTACACTGCTGCCAAGATGTTTAAAAAGTCTTAGGCAGCACCTCTCCACGTTAAGATACGTTTTGGAGCATATTTCTATGATATACATATACAGTGTATATTTGAAAATTATATACTTTAGCTTTAACTAAAGGCCTATTTCCACTGCAGGAAACTTTTAAGGAACTTCTACCTGAGTTTCCACCAGAGGAACCAGGGTCTAAATTTTGTTACAGTGCCACCTCTGAAAAAAAGTCCCTGTTTGGAGGACGGTATTTTCTGAAAGACCAGAAATGATCAGGGCAGGGCCTGCAGTACTGAATGTAATGGATTGGTCAACATAATGATGTAGAAAGCAACCAACACTGAATTCCCTTGAAGGGACTTTTAGCCCAGGGAACGTTCCTGGACTTTAGTTCCTGAGAACTAAAGTTGTTTTTATTTAGCAACAACACTGGAAAAAGTTGCAGACAGACTTTGTTTCTGTGGTAGTGGTAATTTTTTTTAAAATAAGAATTTAGCAGCTTGTTCTGTTCTGAAGAAACCTGGCAACTACTGAAGACAAAGCAGCTGTTGTCACCTACACAACTGCGCATGAACGCAGCACAGCAGTGAATATTTATGCATGCAGCTGCTGTTCCCACTTAACTCTGCCACTTTGTCAGTCATTACCCCTGCTAACCTGACTCCTCTCAACGTTCAGGTGATAGAGATGTCATTTATCAGGGCTGAATGAGAGAGGGAACATCCAGTGAGATGTCTTTCTCTTTCTGACTGGAAATTTAACAGGTGCGTGGGGGTCTTACTTTGAACTGTGATTTTAATTATATTTGAATTTGAGATGTTTTTTGACAGCACTGTAGTTTCGTAGTGTAATTTTTTGATGAAAAGTGTTTAAATGCTGAAGAGTTTTTTCCAGGAAAAGAAATTCATTATGACATCACTTATGGACTTGGCTAGCTTGGCTGATAGTGTCATTTGGGAATAAGTTTGAAAATGACTCACGTTTGATTGTCTGCCACCCCCAGAGCTGAAGTAGAAGGTGTTGTTTACCCTGTAAAACATCCATGTTCACCCCACATGAGCTGCATGCTTAAAACAATGCCAGAAGAAAAGCGATTAAACCCAGCGTGTGAGCCACTGCCCATCACTTGGCTCACGGAAAATGTGTGACGTGTCGCAATCACAAAGCGACATTTCATTTGAACCCTGTTTGCGACGGAACAAAAAGTGCCCGCTCGCTGACGATGACGTACCAAGCGGGAGAAATGTGGACAGCTTGTACATAGCTGCTCGTTTTTCTAGAGGAGGCCTGTTGTTCACACTCCGCTTCAAAACCCAGAATGGAGAGGCTTTTGTCTCGGTGTGGTCCTCCGTGTGTGTGTTGCAGGCAGACTCCTCCTGGTGTGCACGCTTCACTTTCTCTCATTCACTTTTAAACGACTCTTTTCTTTTGATTTCCATTTTCCCTGAGCGCTGCTGGAAGACTGCTAATTAAAGTTTATGCTTGCTTTTATGTGTTTCGGACAGTTTTGCTGAAGGAAAAAAGTGTTGATACAAATGCATGTTTATAGTCTTCAGATACGGTCGACTAGCTCGCACTGTGTTTTCCAGTATGCTCCACAAATCAGACTGAACAATAATGAAGCATGTAAAATGCAGCTGGTGTTATGGCGGCTGTTTGAAGTGCAGGGCGATCCTTCTTCATATTGCTCATACCTAGACACCATTAGGGGTTGCTGAGCTGTCTCTTAGTGCACTGATTAGTATTCATTTGAAAGAAAAGAAAAAACACTGGAGACCACGCTCTCCTTACAGCATATCAATAACCTAGGCCAGTTAACATGCCAGCAGTATTGTTGTGAGCGGCACATTTTTCATAAAGTTGGGGCATTTATCTGCCTTTGTGGGGATTAGATTTGCTATTCCCAGTGGCTGAGATGCAGGTGTCTGTGCAGGAGTGGGTTTAGAAAGTTCTGAGACACAGTTTTAAGAGGATGGGGGGGTGGCTACATTAATAAAATGAGAAAAAAATATGTAAAAGTATGTTGAAAATACCATTTCATTTCACTTACAGTTTCAGTTACAGTGTTTAAATAGTCTAAAATTAAACAGTGTCAAAGATTTGCAGCTAGTATGTCCATGGATACATGTTATTCGTAGTCTTGCTGTTAATGTTGTGTGTGTCTCTTTTCATTCATTTCATATTTTCTTATTATCCCTTTGTTGTTCATTTGTGTCTGTTGTCATTTTGTGTCTCTTTCTTTCTCTTGGTGCACGTTTTGTCTTTCTTATTGTCATTTTGTATCTCTTTAGTGTCATTTTGCATTTCTTAGTGTCTTTTTGTTGTCATTTTGTATTTCACTTTTTTTGTCATTTGATGTGTTTTTGTGGTCATTTTGTATTATTCTAATGCCATTTTTATATAATTTTGTATTTATTGGTGTCATTTTGTGTCTCTTTAAGTGTCTTTTTGTCATTTTGCATACCACGGTTTCTTGTCATTCAGCATCTGTGTCTTTTCGTGGTCAATAGATTGACTTCATACAGAAGCAGGCCAGCCACCCTTTACATAATGTATTTTGAATCAGAGCTTTCTAGCATTCAGATAGTACAGATAATCCCTGTATCAGGTTTCCATCTGATCTTTTCCATCTGTGAATCATCCATTTAGTTTTGTTGAACGTGTTCTGCAAAGTCGGTTTCTAATTCAGTAACACTGCTACAGAACTGAAAACCTTTTCCTCATCAGTGTTCTCTCTGACTCTATTTGCATGTGACATTCTGAATGAACCTGTGAACTGTAATTGATCCAGAAAGACTAAGACACCACTGTAACGCTTCCTGGGTTGTAACATTAACACCACCAGCTATAAGACATTGTGGGAATCTGCTCAATGCCTTTAGCGTCTTTCTTTCTTTCTCTGTTATCTGAAATACTAGAAGACAGACAGAAATACAGATATGATCAGTTTTCTGACACCAGACTTCAGGTCTAACAGTGGAAAACTTTCTCAGGTTGAAATTAAGCGACTGTGTGGATGAAGTGACACTCGCGAGAGCTTTTAGAGCGCTACAAATGTGTTGTTTATACCTCTTTAAAAACCTGTTTTATTTGTCTCCTCTGCTTCTCTCTCCTTCTGCCACCCTCCTCTCCCTCCCCCTCCATCTCCTGGCCTCTGCCCCGCTTACATCTCTACGCTCCCTGCCTGGCCACCATATAGCCCCATTACTCTGCGGCCTCTCTTTTGTAACTCCTGCCGGCTACAGCTTTGTGCCTCCTTCCTCTGCTCCCTTCTGGTCAGGTACAGGTATCGCTTCTCTCTCTGTCTGCTCTCTAACGCTCTTTATTTCTCTCTCTGTCTGCTTTCACGTTGATGGCTGCTTAGCATGCTGGCTGTAGATCAGAGTGCATTCAATGTCATCGCCTCTTTCTCTGCATTTGGCTTCCCATTGCACCATCTCACCTCTTCCATAGCTGTCGAACAGCGACTGTGTGTTTTGGTAATGCATGGACATATTGTGCAAGTTTGTGTGTATGTGTGTTATTTTTTTGCACGTAAATGCCAGTGCGTGAGGTAAAAGAAAGCATTTGTGGCCACTTTTGGTGCGTGACTGTGTGTGTGTCTGTTCGTCAATGTAAAGTTGGACGTGTCTAAATACACAGAGCTACTCTACAGTATATTAGAGATTCTATCCCCACGGCCAGGTTGGAGAGGTCTGAGACTCCATTTCCACCTGTCAGCTCGGCCCAGTCCGACCCACGAGTCAGTGTGTGGAGAAGGGAGAAAGAAAGCTGGAGAGCAGTGGTAACTAGCTAACCAGCTCCACACCTGTCTCTTATACCGCTGTCTTCTCGGCAGGATGTCCAGTCACACACACACACACGCATCGGCTGTCAGAACACACTGGTCTGTCTCAACTAAAGCGGCGCATATATACTTCTATACTATACTTCTCTTTCTCGACTGGGGCAAGAATCAGTCACTGGTAGAACAAAATGTTCTGCAAATTAGATGATGTAGTGGTTTGTGCATCATGTGTCATTTAGTTTTTCACATCACAAAGGAGAGGGTTAAACAAGGCAGCAGGTTTTTTCTGCGCTAATGTTAACGCCATCCATCTCCATCTTCTGTGTATGTGTGTGTACATGAGTGTGTGTTCAGGATCTGTATTTAACAAATCTGCATATTCTGTATATTTTTAATAGCCACCTCTCTTTATGATCTCTTTTCTTCTAGTGTTGACCCCCAAAGTGATTGGCGTGGCCATAGCGCGGTACGACTTCAGCTCACGTGACACGCGGGAGCTCTCGCTGCAGGAGGGCGACGTGGTTAAGATCTATACAAAGACGGGAGCCAACGGCTGGTGGAGGGGAGAGGTCAACGGCAGGGTAAGCGGCAGCTTTAATTCTGAATTTTGCGCTGCCTAGTTAGTTGTGTTCTCATTTCAGCTGTTGAACCCTTCAGTTTAATTTTAGGCTGCACTAAAAACACGTTTTTTGAAGAAGAAAGACTTCTGCAGGTGCCTGGAGGGGACTATGTCAGATTTAGTGTTCCTTAGTAATGCTTACCTTTCCAACATTTCAATTCAATTCATCTTTATTTGTATAGCGCCAAATCATAACAAAGATCATCTCAAGGCACTTTACATAGC
>JAUMHL010000013.1:30966982-30991880 GCA_032362345.1 Sandelia bainsii
AGGAAAAACTCCCTTTAACGGAAGAAACCTCCAGCAGAACCAGGCTCAGGGTGGGCGGCCATCTGCCTCGACCGGTTCGATTTCAGTTTCCCCATATCGTCACTTGAAAGTGTTCATGTGCTGCTCCTGTTATGTCCTAAATTCAGACATTTTCTATTTAATACTGCGAGAATCCTGGTTCTAAATGCAGGGAAATCTATGACTCCCACTCAGATTTGCTGCAGTTCAGCTTTGCAGAGACTGTGTGTGTGCTGCAGACATCACTATGTGTTTGTGTGTGTTTAGTGAACAGCTGTGGTAAATGAAGAAGCTCTTCTCTTTTACTAGGCCTGACGTGTGTGTGTGTGTGTGTTTGTGTGTATTGATGCTGCTGCACTGAAGACTAAACACTGTGTGTCAGGTCTGTTGAGTGCTGTTTGTGTCTCTTTAGAGCCGTAAATCTGGCTCCATCTGTCTTTTCTTTAATACCATGTCAGTTAAACAAAATCCCAGGATGTTGTTAATTGGTGATCAAAAAATGTGGTCAAATCAAAAGATTATTATTGGAAGAAAGAGCTACATAGCCACATTCATACTGGTTAAGCCAGTAAAAGATTTTTTTAAGAGGTCAAATTATCCTTTTTCATATTTTTGTTGCATCTCGTAAGAGTTGAAGAAGTTTTTGGAATTGTAAATCATCCAAAACTATTTTAGCAGAGCCCCAGAATAAAAATATAAACCACAAATTATGCATAAGAAGGCTTTTTTAGGAAGTTTCATAGCACTTTGCTGAAAAAAGATATTTGCCTCTAATACTCTAATTGTTTCACCTTCAAATTTTTTTAGTTAAAACGTTGACTTGAATCTTTCTGTAGTTTGATGATTTTTTACTCCAAGTAAAAAACATTTGCGTCTCATTTATGCTCTCAACACAGAGTTAAAAGAACATTTTGACATTCTGAGATATTTCTCAAAATTCACTTTCTTGCCCCAAGTCTGTCTGTTTATAAAGAAGCTGGTGCCACCAGCCTGTTAGCTTAGCTTAGCATAAAGGCTGGAGCTCTGTGCGAAGGTAACCAACACATGTAACAGAACTGGGTTACAATTCTTACAGAACCTGAGGTGTGAACATTTGTTGTGATTTTATGAGTTTTACGGACGACATTATATTTTAGCTCGGGCATGATGCTTAAGAACATGTAATATGTGGAAGTAAATAAATGTGAAACTAATCTGCAAAAACAAAGTACATCAAATATGCACTTATATGCATCTGGGAAATGTAGGAAATCACTATTTGAAATAAGCAAAAAAAGCTTCAGGGAAAATGGATACACCATAAATTACTGTCAGTTACAACTGATGCTCAGTCACCGTTTCTCTCCCTGCCCTCAGGTCGGCTGGTTTCCATCCACATACGTAGAGGAGGGCGAGGAGTGAACGGTCCAACATGGGAAGAACAAGGCAGAAGTTGAACGGCAGCAGTGGAGTGAGCAAACTAACGGTGACAAACAGACTGAGCTTCTGCACCGCTGCTTGCTCCAGTGTTACTTCTCAGAGTGAAGCAGCCGACTTCGCTCTCCTCTACGGACCCCGCTGCCTACAACCATCCCAGAGGCCTTTGTGAGAGAAAAAGGGCTACAGCGCACTGCAGACGCAAAGACGCCCCATCATTTGTGGTTGACTCTGTGTGACTAAGTGGCTCCACCAACTAGCAGCTTGCCTGTCAGTGGGGCACAAGCCTTGTCAGACACCGCCCCCTCCCTCCTTAACTTCATCCGTCCATCCATAATTCAGCTTCCTCTCACTGTGGCTCGGTCAGGGGCAGCCCCCCAACTCCCACCTGTTTCTGCTTGCCAAGTCGGCCATCGCCTGTCAAAAGTAGATACTCCACTGTTCCGTGCGCACATCCATCCATCCATTCATCCATCCATCCAAACACTCCCTATGGGAATAGAGTCGTCTGAGCTGGAGAAGAGCCACACTGTAAAGCTTTTTTTTTTACTCTCATCACCTTCTCACTCTGAAGGGATCGCAGTCGTCTCTGACCTTGCCTGTATGTTTGTTCCACTAATGCAGGTGGTTATTGACGACTTGATGACCCAGATTCACACACACACACACACACATACATACACTCCCGCCACCCACCTCTCCCTTCCCTTCAGATTATGATCACTGTGCACAGACACGCTCTTACAGGAGATGTAAGAGAGGGATGGCGTTGGATAGCATCGCTGCACAGTGCCAGCAATTGATCGCTGTTGTTCCTATTTTCCTCCCACCTCCTACATTCCTTATCCCCAACCCAGGCACTCGTGTGTTTAGTTGTCTTGACTGTTAGCAATCCTCTGCTCTTATCTGTTGACGGGAGCCCATTCGCTGAGGGTTTATCTTATTGGAGGCATTAGTGTGAGGGAACAAGCCACACGTCCTATTAGCATGAAACAGCAAAGAAAAGAAAAGCAGATGAGACATAAGCTTTTTCCCTCTGCTAAATTTTTCATCTTTTGCCTTGAATTGCTTTCTGAGTTTCATCATCTGCAGATGATGCAGTTTGATTGCGTTCTTGCAGAGTGGAATTGATACTACGAGTTAGACACATGCTCAGACTTTGTGCGGCATTCTCACCAGATTGTGCATCAAAATGTTTTGTCATCATCTTCCTGGGTGTTAGTGGAGGCTACTCCTACTACTATTTTTCTCTCAAAAATACAATTTTTCAGATATTCTTGCAGTTTTGTTAGTATTTGACTATCAAGCTTCAGTCCAAAATAACTGATATCAGCTTTCAGAAACCTTTTTCCACTTCTTGCTTCTTCCAGCTTACTGTCCTCCCTTTCACCCCCTCTTTCTTTGAGATCCATCCTCCGTCAATGTACATTATGCAAACTGTCTCCATAATCCACAGTGAAAGAGGATTTTCCCACATTTGAAGGAATAAACACCTTTACAGGGAAAAAAAACACGCTGCATGATGTTAAAACACACACACACACCAAACCACTCTGTTCACATGATGAGCACAAAGCAGCAGCAGTTTCCAGGATGGGGCAATTAGCCAATCACAGGGCTCCAATACAGTTTCTATAAAGATGATCAAAACACTACTTTGAACTAGTCCTTTAATTTCTTCAGTTGGTCTTTGGTTCCCAGTCTCACTCCCCAGACTTCCACACGTGACAAAACCATCTCGACTTTTTCAACTGTAAAGATTTAACATACAATGTACATATAATACAATAATATGATGATCAGTGAAACACACTGGGCCAGTTTACTGAGAGGCAGCGTTTCTTTGGTGTTCAGTTGAAGTTACAATACTACTGAAGCCTTCATGTGGACTCCGCCTCTGAAATCTATCATCCTCCCATGTCATGTCTTTATAGTGTTGATGCCACTGGGTACATATTTTGTGAATCTAAGTAATTTATTGTAAATATATGCTTATGGAGCCATTACTGTATGTTTGAATTAATAAGCCCCTGCCAGACTTGCCATACCATGTCTTTAATATATATGACCTTTTTAATCGCTTGTCATATTACTGCAGAAACAGAAATGTGTGAAAAAGGCTCTAAAACATTTTGCTTTTGTGACATCTCCCTCTTCCATCAGTGCCATTGAGTGACCACTAGATGGAAGCATCCTAAGCACATCTCTTCCTCCCCAAGCAGTCACCCTCAGCTTGCTAAAGTTTGGACATGACGTCATCTGATTATGAGGTGAACAATTGGCATCCGCCTCAGAAAGAGGACGCCTTAAAAGTATCACAACATGCAGGAGATTCTTGTTGTTTAATACACTGCAGCAGCGCATTTTGTAGCTTGATTTTCTGTCAAACTTTCCTCATCTTATAGAGATTTCATGTCTAGTAGGAGCTTCCTAAAATGTCTGCAGGCTCTGAACAGCCAAACATTACATTTCTAAAATCTACAAAGGAAATTACAGAGAGAGAGAGAGAGAGAGAGGCACAAATGGAATCCAGCACGAGCTTCTCTCGTATCTTGGGAGAACAGGAGAGGCAGAGGCTTTAGTAATCCACTCCTTCACTCCCTCCTCTGCCCAGATGAACTCTGGCCATTTACAACCCAACCCCACCCTCCAGATTTTGTTGTGTGAAGGAGGGACGGGGGGGACGGGGGGGGGGGCTCAAGGGTGTCTGTGATCTAATCATTACACCATCACCTCACCTCCGCGACCCCGCTGCATCCATCTCTCTGTCGGCTCCCCTCACCCGCTCTGTCTCTCTGTGTCACTTCCCTTCTCTCGCTCACTCTTTCTGCTCTCTTTCCCCATCCATCTTTCATCTAATCTCCGTCTTCTCAGTTTCTCTCTCTCTCTTCTGTTCCTCACTCCGATGCTCTGTAGGCTGCACCTGCCGCTGCTGCGTGTTGGTGGGAGGAGTACAGAAGACTCAGTATGACCAAAGCAAAATGACGACTGGTTTAATTGTATTTTGCCACAATTGAATAGACTGAGAGAAATGATGAGAATTAGAATATACAGCATGTGTACAGATTATGTCCATATGTGAAGGCATAGACGTTTTGACAAGATTCAGGACTCAGCTGAAGTTTTAGGATGCAATCTACTTAACAGACACGAGGGAATTTGTATACCAACCTGAGCTGTCACCCATACACACCCAGCATCAATTTTACTGTCGGTACTCCCCCCCGCCTGAAGTTTGTGTCCATGCTTTGTTACACAATTAAGCCAAAGATGTATGCTGTCCTTACTGTACACTCAGTGTTATGTCCCATAACCACGGTACCCAACCACTGTGGCCTAACTCTAAAACCGTGCAATCCTGACTGTGTAGCATTATTGTTGCTGTATCATACTGTAAAATATGTACATAGCATATAATAAAGATAGATATTGCTTCTTCTAATGTGTTGTTGTTTCATGTCATGCATCCATGCAGAATTTTCAACAAATTTGTTTTAAACTGAACAAATGCGCCACAAAAACAGATTGATATTAGAGAGTTGATACCTAACCTGAACCCGTCGGTACCGGAAAGTTCAGAAAGATATTTAGCATTCATGTTCGGTCACATAAGTTAAACTTTAGGCTAGACCAGCAAAAATAAATAAGTAATACAAGAATCCATGCTTCTTCATTGGTCTAAATTAATTTTTATTAAAAAAAAATGGTAGCACTTCACAGCTCAGTAAATATGGAGTAATTGTGCAGTAATATTTCAGAAATAAATTAATAGCAGTGTAAAAGCTGAGTAATAACAAGTAAAGGGGCATAATATCTTAGTAATAAGGTAATATGTAATGTTGTATTTCAATAATAATGTAACAAGCTTATTATGTCAGTAATAAAAACAATTATAAAGTAATATAATTGTAGTTACTAAGGTAATAACCAGGTAATAGCTTGGTATTAGCATTAGCTTCATTTAGGTAATAGAAGGCCAAAAACACGTGGGTAAGAATGTGTAAACTAAAAACCAAAGCTATAGTAATTAATGGGAAACACATGGTGGTAATTTCTGTGTAATAGCCTGAAACACAGCTGTACATCGCATAACTACCTGTTTACTACTACTACTACTACTACTGCTTCATTTCGTGGTAATATCTGTGGTGCTAAAGATGAACAACGTGACAGCTCCCCAGAAGTGAAGCCATCGTAAACCACAGCTGCAGTACAAGCCATAAATCCCACCTCCCCCTCCATGTTACACAACTTTTTACATAGCTATTATTAAGCTGATTTAGGAAAGTTGACATTTTTCTGATAATTTTCTGATGTAGGAATAGTTGCGAGCAGCACCAGGTTGGTTAATAATGTTTGCAATGAACAAGGAAATTAAAAAGTAAATGAACTAGCTTGTCATTCACACATTGCTTTGCTCCCTCTGCTCCTGTGGTCCTGTGGATCCCAGTACTTACACTATATCGACAACAGCAACATTAAAATAAACCTTTTTTTAAAGCAAATTTACAATTACTGCAATCATGCATGGAATAGACATAAAGTGTATGGCTCACATTAGGACTTTGAATGATAATTTAGTAAAATAGTATAGAGTAGAGTATGTTCATCTTTAAATGTTATGTTCTCAAACTAACTAACTTCACTTGTAGCTATGTTAGTTAATAGGCAAAAGCACCTTTTTAACCTTATTTTGAGAAGGACTGATTATTTGACAAATATTCATTCATTCATCAACATTCATTGATTTTGAATGTTGAACTTCTGAATGGGTAAACAGTTTTAGTGCTGTAACCGCAGGATCACACTATCTCTAGAGACATGCAGTCTTTTGATATCTAATGTTGATAAATGAAAAAGTATAAAGTGAGTATCATACAGCTGGTCGGCATTGTGCTCACCTTGCTCAGAAGTGGTTAAAGTCAGGACATGGTCTTTAAAGTGTAGTATGTGCTCATTAATAGGCTGTCATGGTGTTACTGCCCTGTTTTGTTGCTGTTCCCTCCACAGGACTTAAATAACCTGCAGCCAGTGGGGTGCTGTTTCTCACTAGCTTATTGGCTAATAAGTGTGAATAAAAGTGGGGATAAACGGTGGGTCTTGTTGTTGTCATGCTGAACCGAGTGAATAATGAACCGAGTTGACTAAACTTCTAAATTTAGCCAATAAAATGAACAGTGAATGCTAGCAGTACTGTGGGTGTGTGAGAACACACACTGAATAGCTGTACAAGTGTGTACAAGACACAGACCATATGTTGATGATTACTGTAAAAATGACTGTGCATGCATGCGAAGGTCCTGTGTGTTTGTGTGTGTGCCCATGTGTGGGTGGTGGTCTCCTCAGCCATCTGGTGCACGGTTACCTGCCGTTGCTGAAGCTAGACTGAGGCTCAGACATGGAAAGGATCAGCGGTGACGCGTTGGATCAGCCGGTGCTGCAGGCGCTGCAGGAGTCAAGAGAGACGCTGTACTCAATAGCCAGCAGGAGGACTTTGCCTCGGCCAGGCAGGTCCGAATCACACCAGTTTGTTTCCAGCTGAGGCTGGACCACCAGTGTGACAGATGGCTGATGAGAGGGTAACATCAGCGTCAGCCTTCTTCGTGGCACTGAAAGCTTGTTAGGTCCAGCTTTGTGGACTGCTGCAGTTCTGTTTGACACCATACTAGTTCACTTTCCATAAATCCAATAGTGTAGGTTTAACAGCTATTTAGCTAAAAGAACTTTGGCTGAGTCTGAGCCACAGCCATCCAAGTCCTAAAACTAGATAAAGGGAACCCAATTAAACAAATTAGAGTGGTCGACTAACAAAGATCACAACAAGAGCAAAAGGCCTCTCATGCAGTGGCTAATATCAGTATTCATGAGTCCACCATCAGGAGAACCCTGGTTCAACAAGACAACAAAGAGCTGCAAGGAGGAAACCACTCTACAAGAGAACTATGCTGCCTGTCTTCAGTTTGGTCAAGGTCATGTGGATAAACCAGAGAACTACTGTAAGATTGTGCTCTTTGATGGATGAGATGAGAAGTAAAAATTAGATCTTGAGTAAGAAGTGTTATGTTTTGCATTCCAGCATAAGAACCTTTATCTCATCTGTCAGAAATGGTGGTGGCAGTGTCATGATTTGGACCTGCTTTGCTGCCTCTGGACTAGGATGACTTGTCATCATTGATGGAGCTCTGCATTGTGCAAGGAAATTAAACAGGAAGTGAAGTATCCGTCAGTGAAGTGAAGCTCAATAGAAAGTGGATCATGCTGCAAGAAAATGTTTAAAGCAGAAGAAATGTAATGTTTTGGAATGGCTAAGTCCAACCTTTAGAAATGCTGTGCAATGTCAATGAAGAAGGTAGTTTATGCAGGGAAGCCAAAACACTGCACACAGTTCAGGTTCTCAGCCGGATGGAGATGGAATGAGAAATAAATACATACCACTGTATTCGAGTTCAAATATTAGAACATAAAGAACAAACTGACCAAAGTCAAAGGTGGATACCCTGAAAATCTGTAAAAACATTCAACTGTGTGAAAACACACCTGATGATGTCATACTTTAACAAAAATAAAAACTGATTATTACCAATATTGGATGCTAAGTGTCTGCAATCTGGCTTTTCATAAAGCCATAAACTGAATGCAAACCAATGATTTTCATTCATAGGTAGAATATATGCTGCCTATAATATTTCTTGGACCACCTTTTGCTTTGATTACAACAATGCTGTGGCATTTCAATAAGCTTATGCGATTCATCACATTTATTTCCCAGAGTTGCATTAATTTCTCTCCAAGATCTTGTATTGATGATAGGATCAGACCTCTGACCTCTCTTCTTCCAGCACATCCCAAAGCTTCTCTGTGGGGTGAAGGTCTGTACTCTGTGGTGGACACTTCATGCGAATGAACCACTCTTTCACAATTCGAGCCTGATGAATCATCTTGGAATATACCCATGTCATCTGGGAAGAAGAAAATCCACTGATGGAAAGACCTGGTCATTCAGTACGTGCAGGTAGTCAGGTAACGTTATTGTGTTGTCAGCACAAACACTGCAGTAATTATCCAATGGAAGGTTCTTACCTATTTGCTCAGGTGCATTGTATCTTATGCTATATGCTGAGTGTCAGCTCAGTTGACTTATCTCTCTTTTTCAGTTCAGCACTGCAGTCATTTGTCTACTTTTCTTTCCAAATCCTTCTCCAAAACCCAGTATCTCAAATTCTGCCATGTTTTGACTTCTTTGACTGCACTTCACATATCCCAGTCTATTTCGCAGTTCGTCTCGCGCATGCTATTCCTCGGTTTATTGCTGTGTTTTTTTTCAGGCCAAGAGGGAACCATTATCATTGCCAGACGGTATGGCTGCTGTGTGTAAATATCAAGCAGCACTGACACCCCATCCCCACACCCCCGCCACCCCTTGTGTTTCTGGAGACCATCAGCACTGCATAAACAGTGAGGTGCTGTCTACAGAACACAGTCAGACAGCTCATCACCATAAAACACACACACACACACACACACACACACACAGCCTTGTATCAGCTGTTACAGGCATCTTTCTCTACTGTTTGCAGATACATTACACTAACCTTTAGTTTATTCTCATTCATATCTCGATATTCATGCAGTGTTGATTCAAGAGAACATATGTCGTCCATAGTCCTGTGTGTATTTTGACTTGTTCAAAAGCAAAGTGTGTGCAGGGTGATGGCACCAACAGTACATCCTAATGCATACGCCAGTGCACTTTTCAGAGCTGCACTTCTTAGTTTTTTTTCCACGCATATCTGTACAAACACAATGCAAGTTATAATATGCATCCACACACACTGGTAACAGATGGTGGCACAAACATTATTCTCAACAACAATCTGCACTATGAACAGTTAGAATTGTATCCTCACCTAAAGTTTTATTTAGCCACATGCTGTGTATCTTCTGATACGATACAGAAACTCTCTTTGCTTTCTTGTGCACCTCCAAAACTCTCTTTCAAGGTCAACAGGCCTGCAGCAAGTTTGCCACACATCTGAGGCTAAGGGAGCTTAGAACCATATCCTATTCATTTAAATGGAAGAGCACTAAACACACAGCAGGCCTGACGACACTATCTTCTCAGGGGTCACATGTACAGATGATACCTGCTGCGGTTATATTCAGTCTGTGCTGTGAATAAACACTTGGGTGTGATGACACCCTGTATGTCGCACACTTGAGTTTAGTATTTGTCTGTGCATGAATTGAGAAAAAAGTAGAAGTAAAAACTGGGAAAGTTTGTGTGTGTGTGTGATCTGTAGTATACAGAAATCTATCTTGAAATGACAATAATGTAAGATATTAATGCATCAAAAGCTATTGCAAAATTGCTTCCCATAAGAATTTTGATATATCTGAAGACCTTAAAAGAAGAGATGCTCACCAGGCTGGGAAGGGTTACCAAAGAATTTCTAAAAAGTTTTGGCATTTTCCACCAGTCGACTGTAAGGCTGATTCTGTTCAAGATACAAAATAATTTCTCTTAAATAGCTAACACTGAAAATAGATGCAAAAAAATTTCATTAGTTCCAAATAACAGTTAGCTAGAGATTTGATCCATAATAATACATAATCATTTATTAGTTGTAGTGAAGAAAAAGTAAAAGCAGAGCTAAATGGCAATACTCAAGAAAAGTACAAGTAGCTCAAAACTGTACTTACTGTGTAAATATATTAGTTACTTAACATGTCTGATTAGGTGATCATGAATTGTGATGCTTCACATACTGATATTTTAGTCTCCTCTGTGGAGACACATGGTTGTTTAATCCCTACGTGAATGGTACTAGTGTTAGTTTCCACTTAAAAAGCATTTGTCATGATGTCTAGTCATGCAAAGTGTTAACTACAAGAAAAGTCCATAAAACCACCATTGTTCTCATTGCTATTCACTCCAGCACGCTTTGCTTTAGGACATTCTTCCAGTGTTTTCTCCTGTTTGTTTCTCACACTCCGACACAGCACTGAAGGTCACCATTTTCTCCTGCAAGGTGCAAGCCCTCGCTCGGCTGTCTCTGTTGCTCGTAGGCCAATCAGTGAGGCAGTTAAAGCAAACTAACCAATGGTACAAGCGACAGGTACGATAACAAGTCAGCCAATCCCATGACAGACATTTTAGCCAATAAAACTACAACTTTAATAAGCCATAGACTGAATGGTCAGTGAATTTTCACAAAATAAACACTATTTTATGAGAAATTTGTCTTGTTCTGTGGAAGTGTATGGTATTTTAGTTTAATTTATTCTTTTATTTTATACACCTAAAGTATTATTTTTTTTACTAAATGGCCATTCTGGAATATCTAAATGTCCATCTCAAAGGAACCGTGCAGAATGCTCAATTTTAGTGCTTACTTGACCAAACTTAGTCCTGTATTTGTCCATTCTTGTGGCTTTGTCTCCATTGTGTGTCTAGTTTCACCACACATACTTGTTCTACCAAGTTAGTTCCTCTGTAAGTTTAGTGTCACTTAAACAAATTCTGAGGCTTTGACAGTAAACAAATGGCAATGTTGGCAAATGGGTTCCAGAAAAGGAACCATTTTATTGTGGGTATGCTATTTTCAGATTGTGCAGAATTAATCCTTAATCCATCATATCAGTCCCACTTTTTGATAGCGTTTATAGCTGCTATTATTTTGTACATCCATTCATTAGTTACCTCTCTGTATAGTAAGTTTTATTAAAGTGGCTGGCTTTGCCCTTTCTGCATTGCCTTCAAATGGTGTGCACATGCACCAGGGATTTAAAGGAAACAATGCATGGATTAACTGGTTGAGAATTCAGAAGCATTTGTGTACATAATTTGTGTTTGTATGTCATATAGTAATGCAATCCAGAAAAGTGGAGCATCTGGTTGCAGTCATATTGAAGGAAAAACATACTCTACAGTATCTGCAGCAATTTGTAATGAAGTCAATAGTATTTCTTAAAAGGAAAAGCAATAAAGTCTTTATATGGCAATTAATCTTACCCAGGGAAATGTTTGGTGCAGTGACCAAAAAAATTAAACAAATAAACTGCCAAACTCCATCCAGCCACCAGTACAGCAACCTCCTTTAAAATTTTAAAGCAGACAAGCTTTACAGTAAAAGGTATGGGACTAGATAAGATAACAGACAGATAACAATATCTGAAATACTGTATCTGGAATTTCACATAGACAAAACTCAGTTGGTAATTCTTACTTGTCAGTGTAATTCCAGAAAAATTACAGTTTTGACTAGTCATAAATACTTTGTGAATCTTTGCAATATAAACTCTGTCAGTCTAATATAGTACAAAGTATAGTACAGGTCGGTGTTGTCATTTCAAATATCTAGAAAAGAAATATAAACATGTTTTTGCAGATATCTTAAAATTTCTTTACTGGGAGAAATTTATATGAAACCTAGTCACTGCTAAAATAGTTTACCATGGGCCAAACCACCAGAAGTCCACAGTTCTCTCATGAGTATTTAAATCACCCTGTATCAACAGCCCCTTACCAGACTGTCAGGTTCTTCATGCTCACTGTGCACACTGTGAGCTCGCTGTCACTTCACTGGACCAGGTTCATAAGAGGCACATGGTGTAAAGATGTGAAGATTTTCTTTAAAATAAATGTGACATTACGTCAAGGCATCGCTAGTACAAATATACACTAGTATGTATATTTCAACCCTGTGGAGGTACTTTTTGATGTCCAGATCCTGGAATTCCTCCCTCCCCTGTGGAGCTCCCACGGCTCCATTCCACTGTGGAAAAGGAGATGAGGCAAACTCACTGTGTGGTAATCTACAGCATTGGTTACATTTCATGTGCCTGTCTCTTCCAGCTGCATTAGCCCATCATGCTATGTATCATTGAAGTGGGAGTGTAAAGATTTTCTGCTACAGGATGTGTACTTCTGAAACAGCTAACACACACATGCCATTTGCCTGACATCACTATCACATTTCTAATTTGGGATTGTTAACTGCCTCCTTGCATTTACTATTGAAACATATCATTGGTCCTGTAAAGTGAACTGTTCTGATCTGGGAACTCAACACACTCCATTTTATCATCATTTTAAAATGATGCATACATCTATTTAGGTGCTGCTGGGAAGCATCTCATCCACTATTTATCTGAACTGCAATGCATAGATGTTTAAGATGTATTTGACAGTGTGTTGGTATCCAAACAGTTGTGCGCAAAAGTTTGGCAACTGCTGATGAAATTAACTACCAGGATGGATGAGTGGTTAAGGCACTGGACTTAAAATCCATAGTCCTTGTGAGTTTGAACCCCACTCCTGGTGGAAAATGCTAACTCCATGGTGGTGTAGTGGCTCAGTTGGTGGCCAAATGGCCACATGTTGGACAAGACACTGGAACCTTGTAATAGTACCATCATCTATGTGAAGCTGTCCAACAACAAGCTTATGTTTATTTCTGAAGTGAAAAGCACTTTTCCTCAGGTTTGTTATAGCAATGTTTTCTTTTTCCCAGGTGATGTAATAAACATGCCCCATTTCTTATGCCTTATGCTAAAGACACTTTAGTATTAGTACATGCAACATGTTCTCATCCCATAGCACTATTTCAAGCCATGGGAATGATGGCAGCTGTGTGGTGGACCAGTTGTCATGACAACAATCATAACTGCTCAGTCACACTGGTGGAAACATCCCAGTTTGATTGACTTCATGCACAAAAGCAACTAGGTTAGGGTTAGGCACAAAAACTTTAGGGTTAAGTGAAAAGATAAAATAAGTACTTTATGAGGGAGCATGTAGTTAGGCACAGGAGGAACAGCGCAATTTAAGGTTTTTTTTCACCCAAATATCAATGTCCATGATGAACACATTTGTCTCAATTGTGAACAAAATGACAAGACAAAATAGCACAACTCCTTCCATAAACAGAGCTTAAATTCACAAAGTGAAAGTGAAAGTGAAAAAAACAAAAAAACCTGAAAGACACACCAGACACACATTTACAGCTGTGTGGCCAGACAATGAACTCAAAAAAGAAAGGGAGACAACTTCACTAGAAATTGCTATTCACTATTGACATTGATTGTAAATAGTTTAAATTCAAAACACAATATTAATATAAAACTGTTCTGCACAGGTTCATGTGTTTTAGGTTAGAATGATACATGTAATGTCTTGACCAATTACCACACCCATGGTACATACTCCATGAGCTCTCCCTTTTGCTGGACTACTATCACATAAGGAAAGGTAAAACAGCAAAATATCTCAACTCATTAGAAATCTTAAATAAAATATGTTTTGTGAAGCAATGGCTTTTTATTTAACTTTGGGAATTAACATTAATGATAGATAGACCAAATGAAAGGATCTATCGACACAGGCAGACCACACAACTACAACACATTTGACTGGGCCTCCACAACACACAGTGTCTCAACTGTGAATCAACTGACATTTCAATACAGACGCTAAGGGGTACCTTTAGCATTGATTTTGACACACCAGAAGAGAAGTTATGTGACCCTGGGGGTGAGAATGGACCCGGCATTATTTTAGTCGACTGACATCCCTGTGCATCTCATAATAACATGGGTACTTTTAGAGCTGTTGTGACAAGGTGGGACCTTAACGCCAAAAGACATGACATGAGAGTCACTATTTTACACCCTGGCAATGAGAACAAACTATAAGCTATCCAAATGTGAAAAAATGTTGGCTACATAGGGCAGTGTCGGTTGAAAATGTCACACATAGTCTAGAACACATCTGAAAACATGAAAATTACTGACAAAATCAAACACATCAAGCAAGGTCACCCAAGCTTTAAATTCACTATTAGCTATAAAAAATGCATGTATGTGTCAGCTGCAGCAGCTAGAGGTAGTTTACTTGATAGTGTACACCCATACAGTTTTCCATATTATGTATTCAGGCCCGTACTTCCTCCTGCGTAGCAGAGGGATGATGGAGATGTGGGAGGTAGAGCTTCTATTTTCGGGGTCTTTGAATCGAGCTCACTCTTTGCCTCGCCTCTCTCTTTCCCTCCTAACTTCAACTGGCAATCGTGCCATTCGCAATGTGCCTGTTCCCCAGTGTCCCCCGAAGCACCTCCAGATGTATTCAGCTCCCATTTGTCATTCCTGGGAATGTGGTGGCGTCAGCAGTTATGTCTCAACCTCCACCGATGGCACCACTACACCACTACGAGGAGTTTCAGCTCCGCCTGAGGTCACCCTTCTCCCTTATTACAGTTTTATATCTTCAACATGATGGATAATGATGATGTTGTTGCCCTATTTAGTCTGCTGTGGCAACCACACACACGTATCAACAGCTCATTCAGTTGCATTTCAGTTATGTGCTGGCTCGATTTCTCATAGTTTCCTAACCTCCACTAGTGCATTTAATGGCAGACCTGAGCTTACTGAATTTCCTTTTTAAAACTAATAAACACTTTTCTGGATATTACTGACTGGTGCTTGCAGACATAACTGAGCAGGAGCCAAATGTACATTTCGACTGCAGTAGACAGGTAAGTGCAGACCAAACTTGTTCATAGCAAATATTTTGACGTGTCACAGCAGGAGAGGCAGAGGTGAAGCAACTTTTGTTAATGATCCATTCATGTGTCCCAGTAAGTGATGACAGTGAGCCCCCAGACACATAATACCACCACTCTGACTACAGAGACCCGCAGCTATATGTAATTCACCCCACACATTAATTATAGTACATGTTTTTCACAGTACATGTCAGAATGTGGTAAAGCATGAACGAAATGCCCAGTAACCTAAGAAAAAGTTGTTCCTTTACACAGTAGACTCAGGGTTTGGATATTACTCCTGATTTCTGCTGCCTGTGCACATGACAGAGACATTTTGATTTAAATGATTGCAGGTTATTGATAATTTCTGCTTCTGGCATGATACAACACACCTACCATTTTTTGACATAATATGCCAAGTACGGAGGCTTAAACTGTAACAACAATGTCAAATTCTGCTACAATCCTCATGTATGCTGCAGTTTCTTTCTTTAATGCAACAGATGAGCGGTGATTGTAGGAGGTGTGATCTTATGGCTGTGGGTGTGTGTAATGTATGAGGTAGAGGGTTCACATTACAGACTTCAATGCTCAGTTCCATCCATCCATTTTCCTAACCGCTTGTCCTCGTAAGGGTCGCGGGAGTGCTGGAGCCTATCCCAGCTGTCATGGACAAGTCGCCAGTCTATCGCAGGGCCGGCATACAGAGACAAACAAACAACCATGCATTCAATGCTCATTTCCCATTGTTTAAATAAGATCAGATCTTTTTATTTCAGTAATTCACAGTTTACACATGCCGACTGATGACAGCAGGGAGTTCCCATATGTGCACAGAAGTAAAAACAACAACAACAAAACCACATGAATTCTGATCCACATACAACACATACGGATGTGGCCCAGATCTGATTGGGAAAAATCTGATTTGGTTTATTTGCACATCCATGAAAAAAAAGATCAGAGTAACTTGGGGGCAAAAAGCTCAGATTTGGGGCCACTCCAACAGGCTGACTGAGCCCGGCTCAGTGCAGCATGGACAGAGTCTAACATACTGTCAGGATCTGTGTCTCTGCTGGAGCTCTGACAGTCACTACAAATATATTTTTTATTACATTATAAATTGTTATTACATTATCAGTTTCTCCAGCACTTTTTGTTGTAGCTGTGGTCAGTACACGGCCATAGCCATGAGTTTTTTAAAGCACGATTAACGTTAGTGTTTGTCAGCGCTAACAGCTTTTGTACCATATTTACTACACGAGTTGTGAGTTTCTTAGGGCCTCTATGTCATTACCATCATCTATAGTTTCCTGAAAAAGATCATTTCTACAGTCTGATATGTCTTCTGCCCTCTGGTGGATTATCAGTGCACTGCATGCAGTGAAGGGGGTGGGGAGGTTGGAGTACCACATGCAAAACAACTGTCTTTGTATACAGCAGTGTGATTTTTTGCATGGAAAATGTTGCTGATTTTGAAAATGTTAGAGTAAGGATGTCATTTATATTCAGCAGCATATGAAAATACTCATAATAAAAATAATATAGTAATCCAGCTTTAAAAGACCTGTTCATGATGGGAGAAAACACTGTACAAAACTAAATAAACTACAATGTGTGATGTTACATTTCCACCAGAAGACATTGTTTTCTTTGTTTAACTGATTACATTCTGCTCACAATACAAGTGATGTGATTAGTGTGAAAGGATTTCTTCATAATGAAGACAAAATGATGAAGCCTCCAGTAACTTGTTGAGCAGCTAACAGCAACCCTCATTTAATACAGAGCTGACAGCTCTGTTGTCATCTCTCCTATATACACTCACCTACAGAAACACAGAGGCCCAGCGGCAGCATACACTGACGACGAGCTAATAAATTAAACTCAATTAATTACCATGTTTAGCATAATTCTGGTGTTTAACAAAGGTCTTTGTGGTAGATGTATGCATTACAACAATTATTCATTTTGATGAGCAGGGATTATAAATGAGGCAATTAACACGCTGTCAGATTGGAGGGGAAAGAGCCTGGCTGCTCATACTCAGGATCCTATTTTTTGCATGTAAACTTTAGTGCAGTGGCGGCGTCTGGTGTCAGGCTGTCAGATGGGGAGGACTGAGGGTCGGCTGGGTGCCGGTGTGACCGGGACGGCACTGTCTCCCACAGCGGACAGTTGACCCCATCAAAAACACAGAGCAGCTGAGTTAGAATGGAGTTTCTGTTTCGGACCATCCTCTCAGCTCAACCTGGTGTAGATGAACAACAACAGAGGCACATCAACACACGCATTTAAGATGCTAACCCTCTGTGGTACACTTCACAGGTGTAAGCACGCACACACACAGAGAAAGAGAGGCTGCCAGCAAGTTAAGTCCCAAGGCGAGAGCTGGAGCTGCAGAGAGGGGGAACACATTAGCCTAATAAGGGACATCTGGTGGCCATTCATTAACTTGACCATCCTTGAAGTCCCCAACCCAAAATGTCATTTTTCACTTTGCAGAGGAATCTGTGACAAGATGAACTTGGGCCAAATTACCAAAGATGGAAAACGTGGGTGAAACAGGAAGAAAGACAGTGGTGACTGTGGGAACATGAGGGTCTGATCAGGATGTGTGTGAGAGGTTGTTTGATGGTTGGAGAACTAAAAATGTTTTATATTACTGTTTCTTCACCTCAACCTACTTAACACAAAGGCCACAAATAGAAAACATAAGAAATTGAACTGAACCTACATTGCAAACAATAGCTTTAAATACTGCCTAGTCAAACTACTTAACAACCAACAAGAGAGAACTCAAACATATACAGAAACATTTAAAATGTTGGTAATTAACTTTTGCCTTCAGGCTTTGAAACATACAATAACTTTAGAAATATTTACGATGGAGTTAGTTTTACAAGAGCTAGACGGAAAGCAAAATACAAAAAGAGAATGGATGGTTTCCTCCCTCTCATCAGCCTATATGGACCGTCCAAACTGGCAACACCTGGTGAAGCAAGGGGCGTGTGCTCACGTTTATGAGAGCACCATACTCAGCCAGAAAGTGGAAAAACTGTGATTAGAAATTAGAGCAACAATTAACCTACAAACAAATACGATAAGATGAGACTTACAAAAAAAGCAAATGTACAAATATATGTAAAACAACCAAAACCTATTAAATATAAAATACTTTCAACTGGTTCTGAGGAAGGGAGTGACGCTCTCTCACGTTGATAACGTAAAGACTGTGAGCTGATCCAAAGCATTAGTGACACAGTTACATGGAAACATGCCCTATAGCTGTATAATCATATCATTATTTCAATGATATTTGATCATTTGTGACAAATATATGACCACAAATTCTCTTAAATTGTAAAAGTATGAATCAGTTTTGAACCTTTTTTTTATATTTGTGACACAAAAAACAAGATAACTCTCATTAAACAGGAGACATCAAACACGCTCAGCTTCTGTGTGAAAGAGGTGGATTAATTAGGGGGAAGCACAGTTGAAGTGAATGAACTCATTGGCCAGGGCATGGGCAGAGAGAGAGAGAGACCAGAACCTTCTAGAAAGCAGAGGGTAAATTGAACGGGAGTGGAGTGTTCATAGAGAGGAAGGAAGTGGTGCCAGAAAGTGGGTAGGCAGATCATGACAGTTAGATTGTAGCACCTGGTCTAGTATTGTGGCCGACTGGCATCTCTGTGTCTCATACCAATGCAAAGAGGTACCTTTAACTTCAGTATGAGGTACCAAGGAAGGACAAAGGAAAACACCACTTCCTAGGTTAAGGTTAGAGCACAACCCCGAGCCCTAGGCCTAACCTTAAGGGTAAGGGGAACATCAAACAAGCCATGATAACTTTAACCAAGCATCTCCACCAACACATGTGGAGGGTTAATGAAAACGCACTGTGACAGATACCTGTGTAGCGCATCTCAGACTTTGACTGACATCATTTACCATATCAAGTGCTTCTTAATGAGTGTACGCTCAAACACGTGAGCTGCAAATCCCTAATGCAACAGGGGGTCTGCATGGGTCTAATCAGGCTGTCTGATTAAACGTGTGCACCGAGAAGCACCTTTTCTGTCTCGTACCAAAACACTCCACAAGGTCATATGCAAATGCTCCTGTTAAATTCTTTCAAGTGGTAACGTGAGTGATGTGTATTTGTTTTTCCTAGGTGCTAAGAGATCATTTCTGTGATGTTTTTGCTCTGCCGTTTGCAGAGATTAGCAGCAAGAGAATAAAGGATTTTCTTTTTATTTTAAACATCTTTTACAACGTGTGTTCAAGGTTATTGTGTTTGACAGTTTTACATCATTAATGCACGTTGAGAAAATGAAAATGTGGCACATCTTAACATTTTTTATCCTTTCTAAGACTTCTCCAGTGTCTAGGAGTTAACATTAACATATAGTGTATATTTCTATCTTTATCTCAGCTCAGTGCTTCAGTGTGTCAGTGAGTGAGTTGGAGTTTCTGTACGTGTTCTTTGTGTAGTCTAATGTGTTCTTGGTACATCTCCATTATTAATGCTCTCGGTAATCTCTTCAGTGCCATTTGGTCTGGTTTCTCCTTCCACAGATCAAATATACCTTCCCTTTAGCCTCCTGGCTGTGCTGAAGGTCGTCAGCTAAAGAACCTTTAGCCAATGGTATTTCCAGTCACAGTGAACAAGCTTTGGACAAAATTAAAATCTCACCTGATGATTGTTGAAAATTGGTGGACATAAAAATGATTAAAACCAAAAATAAAACCATATCTTGTCTAATGAAATCTGACATCAGCCACAGTTTGTTTCCAACATGACTAAACGTATTATTATTTGAACTGACTTGATATTTTTTCCAGTGCACACAATTACACGTATTCTTCAATTTTGGTTTCACTCTGCCGCTGCTTTAAAAAAATATTATCAAAATATAGGCTGAGACATATTTATACCACTGAAGTGCAGAGGACTTTAGTGCAAACATGCCATGCATAATTATTTCACCCACGCACCTGTTTGTGTCCTTGGGGATACGCAGAAGCAAAAAAAGGTACTTTCCACAGCTCCTTAATGAAGCTCTTGCTAAGCAACAATCTAGGTTACCGACTGCATTTGCTCATCAGCGGAAACCAGACGAAGGAGAGATTCTCAGCTGGTTGGTCACCAGAGTCAGGAAACAAAAAAAAAAACTAAATAAAACAACCAAACAAAAACGTCTTAGGTGTTCACTTATCATCGTTTTTAACTGGTGATTTCAAAAGTGCAAGACAAACTTCTCTTTGCACATTTTAATATTCTTTCTTTGGAAGCATTTTGTACACATTTTACAGCATCGTCCCTCATTGATTTCTTCCAGCTGCCCCGTAGTTAAAGCTTGTTCAGAGCAGACAAGCTGCAGGTTGGACGTGGCTTGCTCTGGGGCACTTTCATTCCACTAGATGAGGAGCAAAGCGGGAGGTTTCCATTTACTTTCCCTGGTTGTAGCTGCCGAGCTGCCAACCAACACACTGTGCTATCCAAACCCTGGAGGTTGCCCAGTGGTAGAGTTGCCAGGCTGAGGGACTTTTAGCCATGTTTGTCTCTTTACCATCCAACAAATGGCTTCGTGTTTGAGTCATTGCCAGAGCCATTGCAGAGATATTCCCATTAGCAGGGCTGGACTACAATACGGCTGATTATCCCATCCTTATTAAAGCTGCAGGGATCCAGCAGTGGAGCAAACTGTATTTACAGCACCAGAGATGCTCTTTTGTTCTGCTAATAAAGGAAAATGCAGGAGTGTTGGTTAATGATGGTGCAGATGACCATCTTGGCCCTTTAGTTGTAGATAGCAGGCAGAATGAAACACAAATCTTTCCATCAGATCATCACTCTTTATTCCTATTTCCCATGCATGCTGTACCTGCAGAAACATCAAAGATAGCAGGAATTAGCGTGAACCTACATGTGTAAAGCTGTGTACAGTATGTTTTTTTTTATCATTGACTGATTTTTAATTTGAGATTCAACCAGCGAGTTCAGGCCAACTTGATTATCCCCAGTGAGCTTTACAAACGCTCTTGCCTGAGTCTCATGTCTGAAATTGTTTCTGCACATCAGGTGTTTTGCCAAAGGCATGGCACTGAATCAATTCTATTTCTGACGAGACAGCTGTCTGGGGTCACGTTAGTGTGCAGGCGACCGGCTCCACGTGAATGGAAACCTGTTGCACCAACAAATTACTGTCAAAATAAATCCACCCTGAGTGACAGTAATATGACAGAGATGACTCTCACTTGTATCTTTGAGTCATTTATTTAGCCGGTTACTACAATTCTCACCGACGTTTACACTTACCTAATGCCAGCAAAAGAGAAAAAAGTGAGACGAGAAAGAACAAAAATGGATTCAAAGTAAAGACAGAGAAAACATTCTGCTTCCCCAGGACTTTCTTTCTGATGCAGGAGCACTGTGACTTTTTATTTGACCCTGCGTTTGTTCAGTCTATCAGTCTATCAGAGTGTTGATGCTGTGGTTGCACACGCTGTTTGTCGACATCCGTGGAAAATGGCCAGTATGTACTCAGGTTTCTACTATACACACACACACACTGCAGGGACGAGCGTGACAGAAAACAAACACAGTCTGCTACTTCAAATCTCAGCTTTTCTTCAGTCATTTGCTTTATTTTGGACTTTGATGTTAGAATACAACTGTAAAATGTGAAGATGGAATCTTGTGCACATTTATTACTGAGCATGTTCGGGATGAGGCAGGAGTGTGCAGAGCCATACATCAGCGATCGCTGCACAGTGCACACTGGGTAGTTCATGTAAATGTGTATAATAGCTAAACCAGATCACTAATGACATACTGTCCTCAGTAAGACTGGAGAGTATAATTAAAAGTACATTTTTATTAAATCGTGATCATACCTAACAAGGTGTGCTTTTGTGACTGTGAAGCCTGTTGGAAATGAGACTCTCGAATTACTGCTACAGTACGACGTGCAAGAAGCTGGGTCACGTGACCTGCTGAAGGCAGCTGAGCCAGCAGCAGCACCACCAGATGGTGTCTCTGCGAGTCTGACGCACTGCAACCTAAGGAAACACACGCGAATAGTCAAAACACAGGCGGATCAATAAATAAGCATTTAGTAAAGATGCAATAAAAAAACAATACAGAAAGGTGCTAGATACCATAGGTGGTTAAAATAAACTATTATAAAACTTGTTAACCTGTTAGTGAAGCTGTTCTATTAATTTGCTTGTGTTTTGTCTGTTTGTATGTAATATATGTATGTATTGCATGTCCTTGTCTTTTTTTGATTTTGTTCTCCTGGTAAAGAGTGCAGGGACACTTCACTACACAGACAATATAACCACACTCAGATATGATTCTGTGTGTAAATTGGACTTCTCACCCTCTGGTGTTCAGATCAAATTCAGATTCAGAACTAAAGCATGTTTATTGGCCACATATTATGACTGAATTAATGGAATTGGACTGTTTTTGTCATGTCCCATCCTAAATCATAGTGCCAATTAAAACGACTGGGCCATGAGCTGTGACAGCTGAAAATGTGTGGGTGAGAAATAGGAGGGTACTGTAAAGGCTACTTAGTGACCCATATCAGGATTATTTCTTGAAAATGCCTGTATCCATTCACCATGTCTCCAGAGAATGGGCTGAAAGTATTTACCAAGCTATCAAATGCTTGAGTCTTCGTTAATATTTTATTTTATTTAATGCAAGTCGTGGTTTGTTGTCCTTTCCACTCTGTATGAAGCTGCAGTATAACATTACCTGGTTATTTCAGGCAGCTCAGCCAGCACTGCTATCATAAATATAATTATTCCTCAATCTATTGTAATTCCATTCACAGAGTTACCAGTTACATTTGGCTATGGTTTCCAGTTACAGGCGCTTCTATCTGTGGCCCAGGAAAAGGTTGCCGCTGCCGAGCTGTGACATCAAACCTCCTCTGCTCTCGCTGATGATGGCTTCCCTTCACTCCTGACTCTCCTGCCATCACAGCCCTATTTGACATCCATCAACTGTGTTGAGCCACGACGGATTTCACGTTTTACATTTCAAACATTTCCCTGCACGCAGCTGGAAAATCATGTGTCATATATTTTAAAGTATCGGGTAAAAGTATGATGGGTTAAAACTCGAATCCCAGTGGCTTAACTATGTAGCATGGCACAATATTTTCACTTCAACAGGATGTCATATAAGTCTCACTGTGTTGATGTGACGGGACACAGTGTTAAGTAAACTTGTTTACCTGTCTCACAAGATAATGATGGTTTTCATTTTTCAAGTGCATACAAAAAAGAAATGTGTCCAAAGTACTATCCCACTAGCACTGCAACTAATACTTCCTCTGTGAGGGTAAAAAGTTCAATCTTCTCTGAGACTGCTTTTGTCATATGTCGTTGAAGTGCCTATGTTGACAGTTTATTGGAAGTGCATGTGTTTGTCACCACATCATTTGAATACGTATTTAAATGACTAAAACATCACTGAAGATTTCTTCTGTCGTCATGGCAATAAAAGGTTGTCTAGCTTTAAGAATAACCTGTGATTTCGAACACTGCACAAACTATTTGATATTTCCCCCAAGTGAAATAAGAAAACACCAATGTGTTGAGCTATGTAAAAATCCAAGATGTCTAACACTTAATCAGCAGCAGGGAGACATATTACCCTGGTAACATTACTGTGGAAACTCTCAGGTGTCCTGGTCTCCAAAGGAATCTGTACCTTTGAAAAATGGAGCCTTGAAAGTATTCATTAGTTAGCCAAGCACTGAGATTACCCTGCTAATGCCAGTGTGATTTAAAAGGAGAGATGTGGGCCAGAGGAAAAAAAAAACCTTTTCAGCTTCTCAAAAGAGCCATTTCTAAAGAAAAAAAAAAACCCTGTGAAAAGTCAGACAATTTCAGTCAAGCTCTGTGAAGGCTTCTGGCTGAGTAGCAGCTTTAGTATCTATTAATGGACACACTGTATGTCTGGTTTCAGTGGAGGGAGAACTCCGCCACGGGAGGAAAGCACCAACCTCTCAGCGCCAGCTTTAGGAAAAAGAAACACTAATCAATAAGTGCTGTGTGCGGTTCAATAAGTGCATTGATCATCAGGCAAACAAACACATCACAACCATAGCAAGAATAAGAGGGCTGGGCAGAGTCAGCACCTCTTACCCCGACCTTATGTACTGTACTGTAAGTCTGCTTAGGCTTATTTTCACCTCTTATAGAGTCAATCGACATCTGGAGTAGAGAATATACAGCTGAATTTTAATCACAACATGCTGGACACCTGCTGTTTTAGCAACTTTAGCAACCAAAATTGGAATTCTGCGCACGTGCGGCTATTTAACAATAAACGTGATTTTTATTCAATTCAATTCAATTCAACTTTATTTATACAGTGCCAAATCACAACATAAGTCATCTCAAGGCACTTTACAGTTTAAGGTTTAAGACCTTACATATTATATAAATATATACAGAATATTGTAGAAAACCCAACAGTCCCACTTGAGCAAGCACTAGGCAACAGTCTAGCCTAGTCTGCCTTGACCGGTTGGGGTGAGTGGAAAGAGGAGAGAGAAAAGAACAGCAGGTAACAGAGATCAAAACAACAACAACAAGGAGCAGCAGCCGAGGCACTGGGCAGGTTAGTAGGACCAGTAACTACAGCTCCAATGCCGAGGATACCTGCAGAAAGATACACAGAGAGAGAGGGAAAGAGGACGAAGCACAACTAGGGGAGAGAGAAGAAACAAAGTTAATAACATGATTCAAGATTCAAGATTCAAAAAACTTTATTAATCCCAGAGGGAAATTGTTTTGCCTCGTTACGGACAGTTCAAAAAGAAAGAAAAGAACCACAACCATAAAACATAAGATCAGCACCAACAGAAAATACTCAGTACGTAATA
>JAUMHL010000013.1:30991980-31005723 GCA_032362345.1 Sandelia bainsii
GACACCACCTGGACAACCAGCGGTTAAATGACGACATGCGGCTAAACATGTCATCACTGATCAGATTAGGAAGGGGAACAGAGAAAACTAACTAACTAAAGTTACACACTGATGCAACGTTAATTTTAGTGACCTCCGACTGGCATAGTCGGGTGTCATTACCTACTGCGTGAATTTTAATCTTATGAATTATTCTTCACAGTCGATCTGGTAATATCAACTTATAGCATATTTGGCAACAATGAGTCCATCTCAATGAATTTTAGGGAGATGTTGAAGCATTTGGCACACTTTGACTTGTAGGTCAAAGCCCCAGAGTGAAGCATGAGGGACACATGAGGGACATATAGGAAAACACAACACAAGCTCAAATGCATCGGGCCAACAGACCCTCATTCATACAGAAATATGCAGTCTGATCCATACTCTACTTCTGCCATCAGTTGGTTATTAACGTTAAATATTACACAATATTATAAATAATTTGCAGGAATCCAGGAGCCGCTATTAAAATGCAGGAGACTACCACAACTTTTGGGAGGGAGTGGGATTCTTGACTGTCCTCTCTGACATCTGCAGCTAATATTTGTATTTGCCAGGGAATATCAGAAGGATATAAAAGGCTGTTTCTGCAGAATTGTCCATGTTGCAGTATTCCATTTAAAATTTAACTAGAATAATAGATCACACGCATCAGTAAGGGCTTGCCTCTGATGAAGCCACAGAGAATTACCACCTAACAACCTGGTCTATGGAGCTCTACCAATTTTATTTTCTGTAATCATCTTGGTTCAGTGAAAAAGTTCTAAATAACGCTGGCTTTACACTACCTGCTCAGCAGCAAACAGTAGACAGCTACACAGTCAGAGACCAGCAGGTGAACCTAGTGGAGCATTTAAGAGCCAGATATTTCCCTCAGGAGTTTGTAAGAGAGCAGTTGTTTGCTAAGTTCACTAGATCGACTTAGGAGGTGGTGCTTGTTAGTGGTAAAAAAAAAGTTACTGAAGGTTTAAAGTTTCTGCATTTGGGGATATACACATAGTTTTTCACATAGTCAAGAGTTAGATATGAAGATTACCACCACTCTGACAGAGAGTTTCTTTCGGCTGCTCCCTTTCGTGGTCGCCACAGAGGACCATTTACCTCAGCATATTTGATTTGGCCACAATTTTACGCCGGATGGCCGTCCTGATGTAACCCTCCTCATTTATCCAGGCTTGGGACAGGCACTAGGGACCGGGACGTGAAGGGTTAGAGGTTCGCATGGACAGTTATCAATTGCCAACTGCCCTGCCTTATTCAAGTCAATCACTCAAAATGTGTCCTTGTACCTTCTTGTATCCAATGTGATTCATTTTTGCATGCATTATGACACCAAAAGTGCAAAGATGGTGGCTGGATAACAATCTCTGAAGTTTGCTTGCAACCCTCAGCTTGGCCGTGCAGCAAAAAGGAGTCCCGGCAAAAGTGATGGATTAGGTTTACTAAAAAGATGAATGTAAATGGAAACAGCAAACATGGGCTCCACTCTCACAATGTGAACTTGATGATTTCTTTAGAAGTTTTGATTTACACTGTTAGATCTGACACTCACCTTTCTATGAGAGAGACTTGTCCCCTTGAGCTATGGTGGCCTGTGAGTGACACAAACAGTTATATTACAGGAGAATCTTTCTGTAGCTAATTACAGCAGATATCCAAAGACACATTCAATGTAGCTGAAGTGTCTCAGAATCATTGACTCCCACTAGATTCATTCCACACTGCTGTTGCTACAGGGCAGAAAAAAATAACACACTCACTGCTCCTTTAAACACTTTTCACCAGGCATTTTCACAAAGCACATTTCGGCAGGAGACGATCCAGTGGCAGCGGATGGTTTGCTCCGAGGTATTTCAGGGATGCTTCATGGTTGGGTCAGCCAGCAGCTGCTGGAGGTGAGATATCTAGGATGAAGTTCTCTCCCCGAACGACGTCAACTCTATTTTAATTCTCCACGCAGCATGGTGCATTGACACCTGGGCTGAACACATGGTTAAAATTAGGGCCACTGTAGGGGACCTTGACAAACAAGTGACTTTGACTGAATTTATCCTGGCGTCCCCAGAGTCAGGCACTTCTCTCACACACAACAGTGTTTGAGGAAACATTTCAATTTGTGTGTGTAAGTAGTAATTTGTAGCTTTCCACTGCACTTAAATGTGATACAGTTATGGCTGCACTAGTGTATAGTGGTTATATTTTATTACAATATTATAAGCATATAAAAAATTTTTATGCTACTGAATGAATCCATAATATTATAGTCCTTATGATGTTGAAGAAATGAAGTATCAGATAAAAATATGCCATATAAACTTTTTTTCTTTTTTTTCTTCAGACAAATCATCTGCCTCATAAATCTCAGACAAAAATAATAACAAAGTAAGTTTTGCAAAGAAACTCCAGCACTCACAGATAGTACAACAAAAGCTCTAGCATTTTTAGTAAAGGTGCTCCAGTACGCTGCAGATTTCTTCCAGTATGAAGTTTTGAATTAAATTTGTTCTTGGGATTTGGATGAGATTTGGTGGTTCTGAATCAGACACAAACAAGAACACTGTATGAAATATAAGAGACAATAATAGGACTGCTGAGTCTTATTATTATTCGGCCTTCAAAGAGGGAGATAAAATACTGCTATATTAAAATAATATAATAAAAATACTTTCAGCTTTTGTTGGTCTACTTTCATAATTTTATTGCATTAGCATAACAATTAATGGTCCTATATGTTGTTTTCCTTCCTCTGAGTCCAACACCAAGAGGTGGAGTTTGCTTTGCTGCGGCTTGAATATTTCAGGTTATGGATGAACTGTCGAGTGTCTGACAAGAACTACTATATAAACTTTGAACACAGGCTCTCTGGGAGACATCGATAGTTGTAAATATTTAATTCAGTGCCTCCGACAATGCATAACGCTGAAACAAGTCTACACCAGATTGAATTTGAGATAAATAGCACGGAAATACCACCAAAGCTGATACACAGATTTTCATGCCATCATTTTGTCCCACAGATCGCGTATTAGTTTATCATTGTGTCAGCACTTCTTAAGGAGCACCTCGCTTGTTTGTAGTGTATAACTGAGTGTAGGTGCAGTTATAAATAACAATATAGTACCTGGAGTGTTTTGTGATTTTAATAGAAGTCATAAACTAAAGAAACTGGACTCATCAGAGCAGGTGACCTTCCATTGTTCCAAGGCCCAGTTCTGATGCTCACTTGTCCATTGTAGGTACTTTTCACCATTAGCAGGGTTTAGTACAAGCAGTGTGTACAGCCTCATTCACAGCAGGTTGTGGTGCTCGACTGTTGTGACACATTCTTTTCATAAATACATTTTTTTCTGCAACTTGTGCCACAATAAGTAAGGCAGGTGGTGGTTTGGCTCATCAGTGTATAGTATATAACTGAAATATTCATGTAGCCTCAGTACATTGTGCAGCTGTAATGTGAAAGTAAAAGTAAACAAAACACACTGAAACATTTTAGATTTTCCTGCTGCATTAAAATGGGTTCATTGAACTAAAGTTGAATAATTAACTGAAAATCAGTTAAGATGTGAAACCAGTTGAGTTAAGTTTAGTTTAAGAAAACACGTTCAGTAAACATAAAATATTAAGTTAAACCAACAAGTCTAGTCACTGTAAGAAGTGAAGTAATAGCGCTGTGCAAGTTTCTATTTTACTCAAACTACAGAGCACAGGGTCTTTGGGGAGTTTAAACTCATAAACAGTGCATGCTGGAAAGTCTGCTGCTAATATGGTGATCATCTAATGAGTTCAGTATATTCATTCAAATTGTCATTTTGACAATGACAATGACAACTAGCACTTAATGTGAATTCATTATTTTAAAATATACCAGCTAAATGATGTCTTAAATGCCACTGTAATTGATGCCAAATATATATTTTTTGGAGCATATATAAAAGGTAATTTATTTGAAAAAAAAAGAACCTAAGCATTACCAATATTGGAATGGCAGATATTGAATAAAAAAAACAAAATTCATTACATACATTACACATACCTACCTGCAATCAACAGATGATCCACACAGTGTAATTTTTAAACTTTTATTCACTTAAATTCTCAAGTGTTAAAGCAAGAACAAAACATTTATAATGTCCTTTGGTGGGATTTTATTACACTTTATTAATACTGTATATGTAAACTGATATTCTTTGATGCCAGCACGTTGCCAATATAAAGGAAAATCAACTGCACAACTAAAGGTAATACAACAAATAAAATAAGTGAATGAAAGAAATGAAAAGGAAAACCATCAACAGTTGCTTCTGCATTTGGATGTCTTAAATAGATACACTGAAGGTTGCCTTTTTTCAATCACAGTTCGGCAAAGATACAAAAGGACTACATGACTCTTTTTTTTTGTTTGCTCTGTCAAGAAAAGAACTTGCAAATACACCGATGGTTTTCTATGCACTTCTCATCTGCTCAGGTGAAAACTATCCTCGGACCATGATCGCAGGGGAGCGTGGTGGCTCTCAGATAGAAAAGAATCACACAGCTTTACTGGAGTTTCTTTTTGGAAGAGAGAAAAAGGCGTGGGAGGGGCAGAGGAGGAGAGGGGGCTTCTTACACATGTGCATCACTAACATCAGACAAAGAATCTCTCAACCAACAAGGGTTTACAGAGTAACATTCACGAAAGCACAGGTCAGTGGCAGCATGGCGAGGGCGGGTCGGGGTGGGAGGATGAACAGGAGGGAGGGTGAGATAGAGCTCGAGAGACAGAAAAGCTTGAGGGCGATGGACTTGGGCAAGGGTTTTGTGTCACAAAGTGGCAGTCTGGACAGATTTCCTTCTATCCACAATGCACTGACAGCAAAGAATGCTTCCTGTGTTTTCTCCTCTTTCAGTTTGTTGCTGTGTTAAAGTGCAACCTTAATGTTTCAGAGGATTTGCCGTTCAGCAGCGCGGACGGTTTCTTTAAGATTTCTTCAGAGTCAGTCCAGCCAACGTTACCTCGCAGAAGCATCCCGTGGGGAATCGGCGGCCACTGTCGGCTCGTGCGAGAGCTGATTGGTCGCAGCTGTTGTTGCCGTGGCAATAAGAAAGGAGTTTGTCATCTTCAGTTATCCCTTCTCAAACTGGAAGGAGCTCAAGTACCTGGTATGGCTTAGAGGGGGAGGGAGGCTTACTGTTCTTTGCACATTTTACTCTTATTAGGCAAACGTTCAGGTTCTCTTTTTTTAATAATATCTGGCATTTTTAGAAGTATTTTTTTCCATTTCTATATATTCTTTGAAATTAAATGAAAAGTCTTTGCACTCATTGGTCTGGCACATTCTCTTTTTGTCAGCGCGAGTATCCATTGAGTCTGGCGGCAGGGAAGCTCAGAACAGTCCAGAAAGCTCATGGTTGTTCTTGTTTAATGGTTGTAGATTATTTCAAAGGGGAGAGTGGGAGGGTTTAGGTGGAGGTGGCGGGGAGTGTACCACTGCCACCAGGTCACAAGTCTCTTTAGAGCTCTCTCAGCAGTGCTGAGCCCAGAAGCAGCAGCAGCAGCAGCAGCAGCCTGAGGGAGGATGGAGGTGCCAGGGAGGCCTGGCCCGAATCTGGCTCCATGCATCCCCCCAGCTCCGACTCGCAGCGAGGCTTCTCACAGAGCAGGCCTGTATAGGCTGAGGGACAGCTGCAGCGGACGTTGTTGACACACACACCGCCATTTTGGCAGCGCAGGAGTTCGTTGTCACACACCCGGGCTGTGGAGGGAGCAATGCAAAGACAGGAGACAACAGTGAGGCTCAGACATTTAAGAAAGTTTTTGGTGACACTTTACTTGAAAATGCTTGTTGCCAGAAAAACGTTCTGCATGTCATTTAATTATATATTCAGTTTCTCCAGTACGATTTCTGTGCTGATTCTCATCGAAACTCACAGGTTTTCTTCAAGTAAAGTGTTACCAAATTTTATTCCAGTTTTGACTCATCTGAACTCATCTTGGGAAACACACTCATTCATCTCCTCATTAGATGAGAGGTTTGATACTAGTCTCACATCTGTAGAGTTGGAGCCAGCAGCTGGTTAGTGTAGCTTAGCTTAAAACTGGAAAAGTGGGGAAACCATAGAAAATATATATAGGTGCATTTATACTTCAATCCTTAAACACATTCACTGCACCCTGGTGATCTACTTTTGACTTGGTATTAAACTTCTTCACTGCTTTCCCTATTTTAAAATATGCCTCTGCTTCTAGTTGAAAGACTCCTTCAAATGATGTCATCTGGAGGAGATGATGCCATGTAGGGGAATTCTGGAGCCTCGAGGAGCAGGTTGATCAAGACTATAACTGTGGCAGTATTGACTATAAAATGACTATAAACTATAGTGAAAAATGCCTCCAGATGACATCATCCAGATTAGATTAAAAAAGTTAAAGATCAGTGAAGTTGCCCTTTACAGGGGGTGTAAACTTAAGCAATCAATTACTTTAAAATTAATTTATGTTACTTTTTAGACACTTGTCACTTTATACAATTCAAATTTGTACAGTGTTGTAATCTTTATAACGTGGTATCAATCTTCTCACCTAATTTCCGCAAGAACTCCAATGAGCATATTTCCCAAAATGTCAAACTATTGTCATAATGCAATACACAATGTGCAAAAAAACATCCTGATACATACAGTATAGCAATGAGTAGCACATATGAAATTTTGAACACAAACTCTGCAGTGCATGCTTTATAATTTAACCAGGGAAAATCTGAACAAGCAGTAATGCTATGTTGAAAGTTGCACATAAAAGCTCACGTTACAGGACTCACGACTCATTTTTCTACAAAAAACCATCAGAATAAAAATGACAATGTTTTACAGTAGCTTCAAATGACTCTTTTATCACACCTCATATCCTAGTTTAAGGTGCTGACAAGTCCTCTGTATTTTAATTATTTCATAACAATTTAATACCCTATATTCACATTATTATAGTGTGCAGATTTCTCCCGTTTTTTATTTTGATGTGTAACAGTTCATATCCTCCTGTAATAACAAAAGCATGCAACTGATCTTTATGGCACCTGACATGTAAAAATGACAAAAGTAAGGACTTTTTTCAGTACACACTAAAAAAATACACAAAATTAAAGACTACAGGCAGATTTATAGATACCTGAAGTTTTGCGTGCAAACGTACAGTGATCACACAGGACCTTTTTATTCCTTTCACATTCTTTAACAACACGTCTTTTAAATGTGCAGCACATCAGCCATTTTACTGCACACAGAAATCCAGTTTCCCCCCAAACAGCACTGACTTTAGACAAACTGAACGTCAGGTGAAAATTGGTGTATATTTAGAGCTGGGACACCGAGGCCACTCTATTCCCAGCAGAGGCAAGCTGTCAAGCAAGCTGGAGGCAAACAAAGCAGCACGGCACAAACTAATAAACCAACAGAGACAAATAAACAGTGATAAACACAGGGGCCCCTTCTCCCCATTTCAGTCCTTTATGGGAGAGGAAAACAATGCGGTGAGCAATCTATGAACTCTATAGGACATAAATATCACAATAACAAATATCAGGGCTCTCTCCTAATACTCAGGATTGGATGCATGCTGTCTCCCAGGAATAGCCAAATAGGGCTTTGATGGGAGGCTTGTTAAAAAACATCGACTCCGTGAATCCTATTTGTGCCACGTCTGTTCTGCTGGAGAAAAGAGAGCTGCTGTTTGGCTCACTAAGTTGTGCTTCAGGCTACAGCTCGTCAATTACCATGCACAACCAGATCCAAATAAGACATCTGACTCCAACATCTAACTCCATCTTTATCTCTTTTTCTTTTCCAACTGACATACCAGTTTCACAACTAATTCAACTGCTCTACAGAAGCTAAACTAATAAGTGACTAAATAAAACTACAGCCTTGTTTCTTTTGATGAAGCGACAGCTAGTGTCTCCTGTAAGACGACGAGGATGAGAAATCAAGTGTATTAAAGAAGCCTCGATATGATCAGTAAACGAGAGAGACTCCTTTAATTAGACAATGACCTTTCATCTCGTCCAGCTTATGACACCTCAGTTTCATGATGAAATGTTCACATACTGTGCATTTCTGAAAATAGTCAGTGTCATGTATTCCTTATATACTCTGAATTTATCATAAAAATACTTATACTGGGTATGCACCCCTTTTCTCAAAGTAAAAGTCAGCCACGTGCAACAGGCTAAATAAAGGTGTGGAACACATAAAAAGCTTTACAGCAACAATGTATCATTTGATTTCCACTGGGATGACAACAGCTTGAAGTTAAGTAACTTCATGATGATTTGAAATTAATGGATGGTATAAGAGTTAGCTTTAACAACAGTACGGTAAGTTAGCTTCAGTCTTAACCAACTACTCTTACATAATGCTAGCTTTAGCTGCTAGCTAACAAACAGTGTGAGTCCAGTGTCAAACAAGTGCATTGTTTCAGTGGATATGAATTCACTTGAATTGGTTTAGAAGAACACTAGCTAACAATAGTTTTGTTGGATAGCTAACTGCTAAGAGCTATCTTTAGCTTTGATTTAGACCTGGTGTTCCAGAAAGAAGGCTACACCCAAATACAGCGACGCCTGAACAGAATGAAATGGTTCTTTTGTTTTAGAACTGAGGAATATGGACATTTTTAAAGGCGCAGGTCATTCAGAAATGTAAATGTTTTCTTCAGACCCTCCTGAGTTTCCATAAAGGGATTTGATTTAAAACTACAAAATGCAACTTCAGCTAGCACTAGGATGAGACTTGAAAGCAGGCCATCCTGCCCTGTTCTTCGACTGTCTGCTATGCTCCGTAAAGCCTTTGGACTATTAATCATTGTCAAATTACAATACATACGTAATCTGCTAAACTTTTTAGGATAATCAAGATGAAGGGGTCCACATTTTGATACATTTTGGAGCATATTTAAACAGAAAAACATACATACTGTAGCTTGAAGCTAAGGGCTAATGAGGTTTTGCATGAGGTGAATTATGTTTATGTACAGGTATCGAGAGTGACCTTTCAGTTTAAGGTGGACCATGCCTTTAAGAATGATTTCTGAATGATGCTAAACACTGCATAGAAAATTGAGCTAACTTCAAAGTCAAATTGGCTGAGGCCTACAGGCAGAGCGCTCCAATGGTGTCCAATTAAACAAAGTTAAAGTCCAAACTGAAGCCGAGATATTGATTATGCAAAAGGAGGCATCAGTAACAAGAAAGATTAAAGATATCGGTGGCACTTTGAAGGGATTAGCAAACCGTGTTTGGTCTTTGTTCCAGCGGAAGAGCTGGGACTTGAAAACATGCTTTTAATACGTTAAAGGTGAAGGGTTTTTTAATAGGAGTGAAGGACTGTGTTGAAAACCTGAACAGTCAGTAGGAGTAGAGAGAATTATTCTGCAAGTTCTGCATCTTTATTGGCCTTCAGTCTATCACATTAACCATTTCTCTGCACGTAAACAGGCAGCAAATGACAAAGATTTATCGCGTTTGCTTTTGATATGAGGGATAATATTTAGCGAGGGGACTGATGAACTAGGTGTGTCTGTCTGGGACTGTGATGTGTTTGACGAGAGATTCCAGTTTTAATTGCATCCTTCAGTCTGCATTCAGATGGGAGTCCTGTGTCCGCGCACGTAAACACTGCAGCAGAATGGAAGCTAGTGAAGGTCAAGGCTGCAAAGTTTTCAAACTATTTCAGTCATGGAGCTCAGCAGTGGAAACTCCCAGGTTGTTTCCTATTTTAAACTTTTTGCATTTTGTGCAGCCAATGAATGAATTAAAATGTGTATTTTATGCTTTGAACCAGCTATGGTTATTTTTCTAACTCCCCTGAAAAACAGGCTTTTTATACTATTGCCAGAGCAGTGGAGGGGTTTTGTTTCAGCTACTACAACAATGGACAACAATATTTCACAACAAAAATTCACAGAGGAAGCAGAAGTACATTCTCCACAGTAGATCAAAGAGCAGTGCAGAGACTGTCAATAAAATCCAAAGAGCCAGAATTAAATCTAACACCGATCTTTTTTTTTTCTTCAAACTGCAGAAAATCCCTTGTTTAGGTGTTGCTGAAAAAGCATTTTAGAAAAGTAAATTACGGCTTTATTACAAATTAATTTGAGCATCCCATATTTGTACATATTTTTCCATTTTTCACGTTTTTAAGTGTGAAAGATAAAAGTATTACAGTAGATCTCACTGTAGGAAGAATAAACATTTGAGGCATGATGTTTTGAACACAATCAAATAGTTCACACATTTTCTCTCACTGTATGCCACATCCCACCTGTTCAACTCAGCCTTGCACAGTTCTTTTCCCACTTGTTTTTTTTAAACATTTAATTACTGCTGTCGTACAGCTTAGCACGCTGTAGAGTACACTGAATCAGGCCTGAGGGTTTGTCTATACATTAATCACAAGATGACACAGGACGTGAACCATGGCAGTCTATTCCTACACCCAACTGTGGTGTAGCAATACATGGGCATGCTGACAGTGTGTATTCACACTATACACACTGCATATATTAGTCAAAACCAGTGCATTTCAATGAACATCCATCTGTGTCAGAAACTACAAAAATAAACTGATGTTGCACTGAATTTCAATCATAAAGCACTTGATGTTTAAGCACTTTATTTACTATACTATAAGTTAAATATGCATATTAGTTATTAAGATAAATAACTATGTAAATCCTCTAGCTAAATTATAATAACTCTGGAGAGGGTGGAGATAGAGTAGTTGTTTACCAATCGTGGGACTGGTGGTTCGATTCCTGGCCCTGGCCTTGTCATATGTCAAAGTGTTGGTCAAGACACTGAACCCCAACTTGCCCCTGGTGAGTCAGGTCAGCTGTGTGGCAGCTCTGCCAACAGTGTGTGAGTGTGTGTGTGCTTATTTGTGAGCAATTGGGTGAATGAGAAGCAGTGTAAAAGCACTTTGAGTACCAGTAAGGTAAAAAAGTGTTATGTAGGTGCAGACCATTTTTCAGGAACCTTAAACTGTTGCTGGTTTAAATTGCTACACTTAAAAGCAGAGGTGATAGAAGTAAAGACACTCAATACTCAAGTAAAAGTGCAAGTAATGCTGCTCACCCGCACAAGCTGGAAGCTGCAAAACATTTGTACTAATCAAACAGAAATCACAATTCTCTGATTGGTTAGATTGGCAAGCATTGCTGCCAGGCTGTTCAATTAGTCCAAATTTACATTGACAACTGCAAATTGACAACCCCTCTCCACATTAAGATACATTTTGGAACATATTCTTATTAAAAAATATTTTAAAAAAACAAAAAAATGCATACTGTAGATTTAAAGTACAGAAAAACAAGTACTCAATTTAAGAATATTTTTGAATATGATAACATAAATGTGCAAGTCTGGTTCAGATTTATTTGACAAAATTTCACAGGTGAAAACTGTGCCTCAAAAGTGTACTTAAATATAGCACTTGAGTAAATGTACTTACCACCTTGCCTTAAAAAATAATGGTTCCTGTCCTTACATCCCTTCTGCTACACTTAGACATAAAAATGGCAAATATTTTTTTCACTAGAAGCTGTTTCTTGTCATTTTAAATAACTCATCACAAAAAAATGAAGTGGTCATTTACACTGGCAAGAAAAAGTTTGGAAATACCAAAATGTTATAGGATTTTTACAATAATCAATCACCAGATCTGAACCAATCATCAGGCTGGTGTGGACCGAGAAGTTCAGGAATGGTGTCCAACCAGCACAGGCAGGCCTCTGCGAAGTGCTGCAGAAGGCCTGGGAGAAAATCACACCTCAATATCTGCAAAAACTGATCAGTAGAATTCCACAGATTTGTCAAGGGGTTATTGCTGCAAAGAGCGTTTCCTTTTTTATACTATAAAGTTTAACATGCAAATTAGATCTGACCATCATTCTGTACTGAGATACGTTCAAAATTAATTGTTATTCAATCGTTATTCATTTTTTGTGTTTTGGAATCAATTTACAACCATTTGACTGAATAAAAGAAACAAAATATAAGAAGAATACACAAGTGTGTAGGTGTTTCCAAACCAATTTCTTGTCAGTGTATCTTTTCTTGTAGTGTAGTTTAGGCAGTTTTTTAGAGACTTCAGTTTGGATCAGAGAGTATTTCAGCCTCCTTTCACAGGATGATCACAGCACAGGAAGCAGACAGAACATGTCACCACTCTGGTGATTGCTTCATTCAGGCGATTACTACACTGTGCTTACACTGGTTATCACCTCACATCCACATGAAGAAACAGGGGCCTACGTCAACATGTTGCCACTTTGCAGGGTTGAGATGCTTTATTTAGAACACCTTTGTTAGCCAGGACAGAGATTAATGTTGAGCTACAGGAGGCAGGCAGACAGATGTCACCACCTTGTGGATACAGCCTATAAATCTGAAGTCACCTAGTCACGGTTACAAACCACTGGGTCGTGGTTGGTCAAATACCAATTAGCAGCAATTATCAACTGGTCTGAGAATAAGTTACGTGAGTGTTAAATCAGCACGAGATGAATAATAGAGCATGAAAGAGCATTTCTGAAACTTGTCAAAGGTGTGCACTTTTGTCTACCTCCTGTAGGTTTGTCACTGACGTTTGACTTGAAGGAAAGTGAAAAATTGGTGACATTTGAAAAATGAAATGACTACACAGGGCATGCACTGCAAAATGACCAGGAGAAACATAAACAGCAGACCGTAATAAATGGGCTGCAACTCAAAATGACCTGCATTCGCCTTTAAAAAATGTTGGTGTTGGATGACATTGTCCTGGACTATCAAGGGGCTGATGGCTACTCAAACAGATCAGAACAGCCTGTCCGGCAGTCAATATTGACTCAGCTGTTGTGCTGATGTGCGACATAGCTGGATAACTGAGTTTCCGAGCAGCATGCGTCCTTCCATGCCGTTGCCTTTTTCTCTATTTGAGCCATACGGGGCACCTGCTGATATTACATTGTTAACACAGCCGCAGCGACTGTGAAATGCAGGTTCAGTTAGTGACCCAAATGGCTTAGTATATTGGGTTAGCACGTTATCAGTTTGATCTGTATTTTACAAGGCAGTCCTGCACATGTGCAGCACATACTTCCAGCCGAAGCTCAAGATTCACACAGAGAGAAGAAATCAGAGACTGAGCAAAGAGAGACAGAACTGAAGGGAGGACAGTAAGGAGCTGCAGGGGAGGGAGGTGGGGAGTTGTGGTTCTACTTACATTTGCAGCCATCGTCCCACAAATAGCCGGGTAGACACTCCTGACACTTTGGCCCTGTAGTGCCCTCCTTACATATACAAAATCCTGTGCCATTACAGCGATCACTGACTGAGCCAAAGGGATTACAATTACACTCTGGAAAAACAAGACACACACACACAGGCTGGAAACAAGGTGTTGCTTTTACTTCCACATCCTCACAGCATGGACCACAGCCCTCAAGTTCTATCCGAAGCTCAGCAAGGTGCTTGATTATTTTTAACTGGGAAGACATGTACGGAGCCCCCTAGGGGTCATGTTTAGGTGAAATAAGTGGTAGAAAAAAAAAATTCTGACAATGTGGTAGAATTTTTTTTTTCAGACTCTCCGCCCACACGTCAATCAGGCTGGCGAATGTGACCATAGATCTGTGGCATTACTGTGGCTTTAGCTATGGGTGACTTGGGCAGCCTCCCAGAGCAGCAT
>JAUMHL010000013.1:31011532-31034893 GCA_032362345.1 Sandelia bainsii
GGGGGGGGGGGGGGGGGGGGGGGGGGCTCAGTATTCAATGAATTCCACAGCTCCTACCTCGCTTGCTGTTTGCAACGTGAAGAGAGGGGGCAGTGGACAATGCAACTTGAGGAGCTACTAGACAAATTAAAAGAAGAAAAAAATGAAAAAAACATGATATTGCAATTAAACACAAAACATGTAATGTTAGAGAATTAAAACTACTGAGCATCATGTTTAATAATAATAGTAATAATTAAAAAAAGAAATATACACTGTTATGATGAATGATGGCATTGGGAATTAAAATGTGATGGTGCCAAGTGAAGTTGGCTGCACGTACAAGCATCTGTTGCAAATGCCTAGATGCATTACAATTCTAATATTGTGGTCCCTCCTTTGTGCTTTATTTCTTTAACAATGCTTTCTAAAATTTAAAAGCCTCTGTGCATGTTCTCCCAGACAGAAACTATCTCCTGACAAACTGCTTTCAACCTTGGTGGAAACCAGTCAACAATGTCCATTCTTTAAAATTGAGCACAGGAGCATGGGTAAGTAAACTGGCTCGCAGTGGACACATCATCCACAGTGGGGAAAAACCGAGTGGTTCTGATGTGCCGGTCATTGGTGAGTTGGCTACACATCACGTCTACTAACCTAATATCAGTCTGCATACAACCAGTATTAAACCTCTTTGCTGAAATGGAGCTGAGAATCTCTGGAAGGTGTAATTAAAATCCAGTGTGTACATACTATATAAATGTACAGCACCATGCAAGATAATGCACAGCACTGCAATATGTTGGAACATGAGTGCGGTACGATTAAACAAGCCTCCACTTAAGGAGCCAAATCCCCTCATCCTTTATAAGCGAGACAAGCTTTTTGGTTTCCCAAGGGTGCAAGTGCCACCCACAAACACTCTTAACTACCAAAGAGTCACTTCTTGTTTGCTATATAAACACTGGAGGTAAATGAATCTGTGAAAAAACATAGTTGTTGCATAATCTGAGATGCCTACCTTCTTTTCGGTTAGCGACACCTAGGGACGACACGTTCGGCCGAACTGCGTGCAATTGAGAGAAACCAGGAGTTATTCATGTGCACTTGTGTGATGCACTTGACAGATAGCCTAGAGGAAGGGGAGGGGGGAGGAAGGGCAGGGGGGACTATGTGGTAAGTGACACACACACCTGGAGATACGGACATGTCCTGCATGACTCAAACCAGTAAATCAGGTAACAGCGAATACGATGGGGGGCAGGGCGGGACATGGACGAGCAAAGAGAATGCATCCAAAGACCCGTTAAAGGACATTGGAGAGATGCTGTATGTAATTTGTGTGACTTCCATGAGCTAGCCGTGTGTGTGTGTGTGTGTGTGTATGTGCATATGTTCATGGAAATGGCAATGATGAGTGACAAACTGAAGAAAAAAAGACAAAACCCTTAAACTTTGCATTTAAGGCATGATTTATGCAAGTTAACTATGTCTAACTATGTATAGCAAATTAGGACATTAGGGGGCATTTTGTTTAATTCATCACATCGACTATGTAATCAATATCTAATTACAGTGTATTTCTGGTAGAGGAATAACAATGAATAAATAATGGCAGGTGTTGGGAATGACGGACTGCTGTGGGTAGCATAACCTCGTAATTACATACAAGTCAGTATTTCCGTGTCAGGGAAATACTTTGCGGTTGGAAATGGAGAGGACTCAAGCAAAAGAGAGGAGTATGGATCCTCTTCACTTGACCTTTTTTTCTTGTTGCTAGTGACTCCATGAATCATGCAGTCATGGCTAACGATCGTTGGTAATTAACGTCCAGTGGCATCTTGGCAAGAAGCCTGTTACTCTGACTATATGTGAATAGAGAATATGGTTGCTGCAAACCTTTTTGCTGCATTGGAATTGAATATGAAATTAGCTTTGAGCTTGGCATGTCAACACACTGTGGTACAGGGGCGAATCTAGAAAAACTTACATTGGGTGGTGAAGGGGTGGCATTATGTTTTGGCAGGGGTGCCCAGGATGGGCATAAATGAGTCCCTGTGAATGGATACCACTGTGCATGTTTGTTGCAGTACTATAGCAGCTAAGTTTTTATTAGCGTTTTATAGATCTGGCTAAGGTGGCAACTTAACACTTCAGACAGTAGAAACTAACATGAACATATATTATTAAAACCAGTCAAAAACATTTATAAGTCTTAATTAAGCTAGGAACAAGATATATTAAATCTGTTAAAACTTTTCAGCTGTGGTGGGTCTAATTAGTTATTTATAATTACTAACTTTCTCTGTCTAGTTCATTTCGGTGATTTGAACAGTTAATGGACATGGATAGTGCATATTTGTCAGTTTATTCTCAGAGCTTTAGAAACTAAACAATTGGGGTGGGACTGGCCCATTACCTACTATGCAAATCCACCCCTGCTGTGGCATTACCAGTCACTGATTTCAGAACTGCTTGATCAAAACATTATGACGTAATGTCTCACATCTCCTTTATTTTTAAATTCCTTCCAAAAACACCTTATAATTGTTCCTGCTTTGGGATTCTGCCATGTGTGACGATGGCGACACCCCCGGGGATTGGCAGTTGGGGTGTATTAACGTCACCTGAGTCACTTGATGAGAGGCTGTTTGTGAATGACCGATCAAGAAATAAAGAGCTGAAGAAAAAGGGCACTCCACATCACCAGTCAAACTCTGTTAGACATTTAGTGAAGGAGCCGTTTGCCTGGAAACAAATCTGACTAGCGAGGACTTGAACAATTAATCTATGACAGCAACATTTGATATGATAAAAAAATAAAACACATGAGCAAACCACACTGTTGACATCTATAAAGTCTAATTGGTAAAGTAAGTTCAGTTTTAATTGTTCTGTGTTGGCAGTTGACTGGATGTAATACACATCTGGGTGCCATTAATTATTTTGTTATGGGGAATATTCAGGTAAGGTTAGCTAAATGAGTGGTGACGGATTTTAATCAATGCAGTACCCATAATGAAATGCAATCTTGCAGAGGCAGAATTGTTTTTTTTAAATATTAATTTCACTTTAATGGTCCGCATTAGGCAATTCTGCCTGGCTTAATAAACTTGAAATAGAATTGAGAAAAGTCAATAAGGAATTCAATTACCTTCAGACAACAACATGAAAAGTGCGCTGCTTTCATTTTTTTCCTCACAGTAGCCTCAAGGACAGCCTAACCTTCCATCTGTCCACTCTGTTCTTGCTTTTCTTAATAAATAACGCACATACAGCTACAGAGTTTTACAGAAACCAGTGTTTGGTTTTTAGTGTGAGCGGCTGCTGTGACATGACAGCCAGAATCCCCGTGGGCCAATGTGGATGAAGACTTGGGTCTGTCAGAGTGTCCTTTCTAACATCTCCCACCCCCACCCAACACACACACTCACACTTAATCAGCATGCACACTCTCCCCACAGAGGATTTGAGGACAGCCGTTGGATATGGTCTGGCCTGGCATTTGGATGGGACAGAGCGGAGTGTTGTGAATATGTATGTATGTATATACAGCATATATGAAGAGCATGCACACACACTGAGATCTCGGCAGGCCATGCGTGGGATGGAAGCATTATTTCTAAGGTGCGTGGAGGTGGTGGTGGAGGAGGAGCAGTGGAAGATGAGCAGGGGCAGGTGGTTTTGTCTTCTTAGCCTTATGTCCATTTCTGACTCATGACATCAAACTTTACAACCAGTGTTTGATTCCCATGTAAGCCACCACACTAAAGCCTGATTAAAAAACTCAGGGGAACAATCTGTCTGCACCCTGTCCCTCTTACAGCACATTTTGGGAAAATTGCCCAGAGGCCATCTTAACCCTTAAATGATGAAAACAAGTGTGCATGTGTCATGCATGTGTCCTTTGGTAAACCTTGGCTGGGTCACGGTTGAGCATAAAATGTAGAATGAAAGCAAGAAGTGTGCTTTAATTTGAAAATCAAAGATCAGGAATCAGCTTTTTGGAAATTCTACAAACTCCTCCTGATTGAAGGTAATAACTGAAGCAATATTAAAGTGGTTTAATTTACAAGGACATATCACGCTTGAAAAATACACATTTAAATCGTGGATGCATGTTACACTGACGTGAGTGAACAGTCCGCAGCATTCCAGTAAAACACTACTGCCAGCGTTTACAATCATGAAGCCAGCTAATGTGACAAATACTTTTTTATTAAGTCTCCTGAAATAAAAAGGGAATACTGATCTTATTCATAATGTTGTAATAAACAACAAATGAATAAATAATACAGAATCGACTTTGGATTGCAGTATATTGTATTATTAAAAAATGCATCTGTATTGTTTATATCAGATCATGGATGATGTATCTATATAATTAAATGATTTGAGGATATACACACAGGACTGAGGCCAGGATTTACTGACGTTTAAATATATTATTATTAGGATTGTTGTTAGTAGCAGAGTAGTAGTAAGTGTTAAGTATATTTACTCAAGTACAAGACAGTTTTGAGGTACTTGTACATTGATGGAGTACTTGGATTTTATGATAGTTTTACTTTAACTCCACCATAATTAAAAAAATATTAAATATTATGATTTTTACTGGAGACGTAAATTCTTATAAAAATATAATCAACTAATACTAGGTGGTGTAATATTATGCATGTTGTTTTCTTAGAGGAGTACTTGTACGTTTGTACATTTTAGAGCATATATTTTATAGATATAGATATATATATATATCTATATATATATATCTATCTATATCTATATCTATAGATATAGATATATAAATTAAATAAAGAATTTGAAGTAGTACTTGTAGTGAATTAGTTTTTAGGCAAGAGTTTGTGTACTTCTACCAACTCTGAGTACTAGTAGTAGTAGCTACTACTAATAATAGTAGTACAGTATATTTCCTAAGATGTTAAGATTTCAAATCTAATTAATATCATAATAAGCCTTGAAAACATTGTGTAATTTGAATGTGAACCTAAGAACATGAACTTTGTGTTTTCAGTGCTACAGGCCTGAATTCAAATCTGTAGTGAAAATATGTCAGACATTCATGGTTAGTTTAGAACATTGTCCAAGAATATTGTAGCATATTGTATTGTATGTATTAGAATATTGCAATATGTTGGTCTCAGTCTGGACTTATAACAAAGCTGAAACTAACTTCTTGTTTCAGCTTCATTTGTAATGGACAGATATGAGAGTGCTGTTGACGCAACTCTCAGTGAGAAAGACAACAATTGTGTTTCTGGAAATATTGAATTATTTTCATTAAAGATCTAGTTCAGAATTTTTCAAGCTGGTCTTAACACAAAATTAAGGTGTCTATATGTGGAGTTTGTAACAAAGAGGTCTTGGTTGCTGTAACTGTCTCTTATAAAAATATGACACTAAGGGATCTTTGTATCTTTGTAAAAATGATACATTTAAATCTGTAGTGAAAGCAATTAACGTTCTACTACAGAGACAACAATTGCATGAATCCTTTGGCATCCTCATCATCACCTAACTGGTAAGTTTCTTTCTGAGCAAGCTGATCAAAAATGTGCAACCATCCAGTATATGTGGGTCCAGGGACAGATAGGGGCCACTTTGTTAATCAATCTGCTGCCCCGGGAACTGAAGTAAGAATGGGGCAATGAGATAAAAGATTAAGGAGAATTGAGCCAGGCTGTGAATGCACTTTGGCTTCTTCAATACAGTCCTATGGTTCCTGCATCACACGCCTGCCAGGCAGCGGTAACCTGAGACATGGCACCTCTCTTCTTCTTCCTCCTCCTCAAGGGCTACTGGTTGAGGAAGATAATACGAGCCAAGGTGCTTGTGGCTTATATTAAAATGACCTCCTGTGACATCATACTGCCAGAGAGGTCTTGGCACTTTAATAAAGTCTAGATGCCATTTATCTATAATGCAATGGGAGAGGGAAAAAAACAAATGACATTCAACATGCAGAGCCAGGCAAGTGTTATCTGTTTGAGTTGAGTCTGGGAAAAGTAAATTAAAATGTACATATTGTGACAATATAGCTCCCAGCTTCTGTTTGCCTTTCTTCCCAAAAAAGGGTTCTGCAACAATTACTGAGTGATCCTTTGTAAGGAGATTAAAATCAGAAATGAACACTTGGCCATTAGTTCAGGGATGTATGGTGAAGGGTGGCACAAGAGGCAAAGCAAAGCATCAAGCATTCATATAGTTAATTTGTAACTGTTTACTTACTAACTGGACCAATGGTACTAGGAATACCTGCAAGAGAGGAAGAGCAAAACAACAAGTTAAATCAAGGTGTAAAATATTACAGTTTATCTAAAACCAAAGCTCTCCTTTCCATTTCCTTGCCCTTTGCTATTTGATTTAGCTTTATTTTGCCAGCCGGCACTTATAAGCGAAACTGTACACGTAACTCGCCATTTACGCAGGTTACCATGTGCCACCAAAGGTGCACCATCAAAGATCGCAATGGGACTATGCTGGTGATTGCAATCTATTTCCTTGTGTGTATACAAACACCGTCCTGTGTGGCAATAAAACTGCCGCTGTACATTGGTAGGTACTCAGGCGGTCATATATACATGCTGGGACAACAGTCAGCAGTGAAATAGAACTAGATTAAAATGGAAGTAAAACACTGAGCAACTGGGAAAATACCAATTATGACATTCCTTAATTACTTCTAGTTTGATGTTTCTGCTGTTGGCCATGCCAAAAAAGGTTGTTGCTAGCCTATCCCAAAGTAGAGTACCTCAAACTTTCCTGACATCACTGCAAAACTCACTTTGGGATCAGAACAACACTCAGACTGTAATATTTTAGTTATTTTAAAGTTGCATAGTACTTGAAGATGCACCACTCTTTAAAATATGTGCTACACATCAACACACAGCACATCAAATAGAATCAAAGATGGCAAACTCTGTCTCTGACGCCAAAGGGGGACATGTCTTATCCTGCTGCCTGCCTGTCCGTCCCTCCATCAAGCAATCCCTTGTGCTAGACAGCCACTGTGCAGATAATGCAGTCTGTCTCATCCCCATGGTGACCAGATCTCTCCCACACAAGGACGTCGGCTGGCTGTGGATTTGAGCAGATTGAGACGTTCACAGGCTTCTTGAGCCGATCATTTCGCCATCTGAACCAAGTGCCAGCATCTTGGTTTGGGTTTTAATTAGGTCTGTAAATATGAACGGCACACACGTTCACAATTGTGGGGGCCACAGACACAGTCAAGCTCAGACAACGCTGGCAGCCTTGTTCTCTCTGTTTGAATCTATATTCTTCAAAAGCACACAAAAACACTGCCGTTGTGTTTTTGCTCGGTGTTGGTTTTCAGAAGAATTTGCTTTCAGGACATCAATGCCAGCTCCGCTCTTTCGAATCATCTGTTTGAACGGAGGCTCTCCCTCCCATTCGCGCTACCCCCTGCCCTCAATAAGGCAGTCTGCCCACAAAAACAAACACCATGGGAAGGGAAACATGCTGGGCAATAGGAGAAATTCGCCCACGTAAACTAGAGAAGAAATTAAATGAAAAGGGCTCTCTCCTCCTCTCTCGCTTACATCTCTCTCGTCATCCGCTTACCACCAACCTACGGTGGAGGAAACTGAGGAGGCAAGGAGGCATCTGTGCAGGATTTTTGTTAGGGCCTTTCATCTAATGGAGCCGTCACAAAATATCTCCAAGTACTCGGGGGAAACATGAGGATTTCCTGAGTGTGTGTGAGTTTATATGTGTATATAGACTTTGATCAAACTCCTGTCATTCAATCACTCTTCCTCTGATCTCTGCCTGCCAGGAGCCAAATCTATGACCTGTCTCAGAGCTGTGAAGTAGCAGGAGGCTATGCTGACATATGGAGCTAATGGATGTCAAACCTCACGGGGCTGGGCAGATGCTAACCAGGAGACAGGAAGGACGAGTGCAAGGACAGTCAGAATTACAGTCACCTTAATCACAAAGAATAGTTTGATTTGACAGAGTTAGCTCTCAGTGTCACAACAGAACAGTGAACTATGGACACTCATTGTTCCACATCTAACTCTGTTTACATACATACAGTCTTACCTCTGTTAGACTATTCTGAGGGATAATACAAAAATGTATTAGAATGCAATTACTGGTGGCTGAATTGGATCTAAGATTAAATCTAAAAGTTTTGTTCTCAGTCACATTCTTTTCAGGGTGAACAAGACACTGAAGCTACATTAAAATGAACAAATTAACTGATGTTAAATGGTAGATCTGAATATTTTCTAATAACAATAATATAATGTATAGGTAAATCTCAGTAATTAGAGAACATGTGCTTCTGTGAAATCTAATTAATGTCTGATTTCAACTAATACTGGTTATTTAATCTACACACCCGATTCCAAAGAAGTTGGGATGCGGTGTAAAATGTGAACACACGGCACAAGGTGGCCGATACGGTGGTCTGCTGTAATGTTTGCTGTAAATATTTTAAGCCAGTTCACTTATTAGGACAGAAATCCAGGAGAAAAATAAAGTGATAGATTTCTTTGCATCTGTTGCCCCTGCCCAAGCCAAACACATCTTGTTGGTGCAGTCTTCTGTGTTTGCTGCAATGTCTGCCTGAATATTTTTCACACATGCCTTGGCCTCCACACTATGGTCTCCTAACGCTGGGGTCGAGGCGGACATTAGTGTTCAAGTTCATTCATTCATGTTCATCGCCGATGATTGCTATGAGGCCTGGATTTCCTATTGGAACTATACATATGGTGACAGATTCAGCTCAGTGTGATGAGTGGAATCGCATTGGAGGCAGAGCTAAGTACTATGGACTGAAGTGGTCCGTGACACAAAGAACAACTCTGTTGGCTTTGAACCACAGCCCCTAAATCTGTCCAACTGCTTTGCAGCCTTATCTGTGATGGATGACCCTCTGAAGGCTGATCCCCCAGGGACAATTCCATTGGTGCCCCGCATCCCGCATTTCAGTTGATGAAGATCCCTCACCTGACTTTGGCTTTGCCTCTGTATCAGCTGGTGCAGTGCTGCCTCCAGGTCGCAATCACCTGGTCTGAGTCACTGCCGTAAATAGTCTGTTTCACAGGAAAAGGGGTCTGCCTCCTCATCACATCGCAGGTTGCCTGAAATGGCTGTGAGGAGAAATTCAGGGGGCCTCCATACCTCTGGCTGGAAGCCAACAGGAAAATATTCACCCAGGTCAGAAACGTCCGATTCTGATTTTGGATCCCATGTACCTGCCGCCTGCTTCATTGTGAGTTACAGATGCCACAGGTGAGCGTACTCCTCAGTGTAGCTCCCCTCGGCCACTGTTTACCCCTACCACTTTCATTATCAGTGATTCTATAATTAGTGTCTTCTTTAATACCACCACACACTGTTTTCCTGAGGCAACAGTTCCTGTCCTTTTGGACAAGCTCCAAAATGTATTACCATCTCCCACAGAGTCTGTTAAAATAATAGTTCTTCATGTGGGCTTCAGTGATGTCACTCGCAAACACTCTGAGCTGACCAAAATGGACTTCGGCCTGGTTTTTAATGCTCTCAAACAGAGTGGAAAGTCCATATTTATCTCTGGCCCTATTCCCACTATGAGTGGCAGCATGGAGCATTTCAGCAGGCTCCTCAGCCTCCACTTGGCTTCAGTCTGCTTGCCTACCTGCAATTTTGCTTTTAATGACAATTTTAATCTGCTCTGGAAATGTCTTCTCATTATAGGAGAGATGGAATCCACCCAAACAAACTTGGTGCTGAATTGCTGGCTGCATACATTCAGCATGTAGTATAAGCTCATCCACGTGACTGACTATTTACTTCTCATGCAGGTGGTCTCAGTTCCACTATTGGCGGCATGATAGCTCAGTGGGTAGAGCAGTTGTCTCCCAACCCAAGGGTTAGTGGTTCGATTCTCAGTCCCATTAAGCTACATGTCGAGGTATCCTTGGACAAGACACCGAAACCCTGTAGTAGCGCTGAGACAGGTCTAGCAGCTGTCCAAACAACAATTTCCCCAAGGGGATCAATAAAGTATCGATTATTATTTCCTCTGCCCCATCATCTCAATCTGTTCCGCAGTGCACTTGTGCACCTTGCGGTCTGCCCCCCTTATCTACACCTTCTCTTTCCAACTTACCCATTAAGACATTATTGGTAATAGGTCCAGTACTTACAAATTTATCAGAAGAGATATAAGAAATTACTTTAAAGTGTTCTCCTGTGGCTAAAGGTTCCCTTCCACCATCAGCCATGTTGTGTAATCTGGCCCTGTTAAATGGGAGGTCTATCTCAAATAAGCCCTTTATTTTAAATTATTTTATTTCTGTTGCTTGTTTAGATTGAAACCTGGTTAAAACCTGATGAATTCAGCCTGATTTTAGAAGTTTGTCCTCCACAACATTTTTTTTAACTCACCAAGACTTTCAGTAGGGTGGAAAGCATCGCAATTTTATTTAGGAAATGTCTCACTTGCATCCCAATTGATCCTTAAGTGTATTCCAGCTTTGAGGCCTCTATGTTAAAAACTGGAGGGGGATTCTCCTGTTGTATGTATCATAGTGTACCACCCTCCAAAAATTAATTAATTCAAACTGCATTTCTAGCAGAGTTTTCAGAGAGTTGATCTCTTCTGTTGTTTTACATTATGATAGCATTTTATTTTACAGGCGATTTAAATTATCATGTGGATAACGGGGCAGCTGTGGCTCAGGAGGTAGAGCAGTCGTCTGCCAATCATAGGATCGGTGGTTTCGATTCCCGGCTCCTCCAGTCATATGTCGGTGTCCTTGGGCAAGACACTGAACCCCAAGTTGCCCCCGGTGTGTCAGGTCAACTGCATAGCAGCTCTGCCATCGGTCTGTGAGTGTGTGTGAATGGGCGAATGAGAAGAAGTGTAAAGCGCTTTGAGTACCAGTATAGGTAGAAAAGCGCTATATAAGTGTAGACCATTTACCATAACAATTCCAGTGCCAGCGCTAATGAATTTCCTGTCACTATGGAGTCTTTTAACTTCATTCAGCATGTGTCCATCCCATCCCATAATCAAGGTCATACATTGGACTTAGTTTTCACACTTAGGCATTTTAGTACTGAATGTTGAGGACCTTGGTATTTCTGATCATCATTGTGTAAAGTTTAGCAGTGTGTTTCTCTTCTACAGCCAGAAAATTCTCAGAAGCTTCTATGAGCTTCTATGAGCTTGTGACTTTTGTATCTCTCTGTGAAGTTGTGGGAAGTTGGGCATGATAGCTCAGTGTGTAGAGCAGTTGTCTCCCAACCCAAGGGTTAGCGGTTCAATTCTCAGTCCCAGCAAGCTACATGTCGAGGTGTCCTTGGACAAGACACCGAAACCCTGTAGTAGCGCTGACACAGGTCTAGCAGCTGTCCAAACAACAATTTCCCCAAGGGGATCAATAAAGTATTCATTATTAATTTTATACAATACTTTTACATTTGAATGCTACATTTGATTCAGTGGATCATACCATTCTTTTAAATTGTTTGCACCACCTGGTAGGCCTTCAGGGCACTGCTCTGGTGTGGTTCACCTAATACTTAAGAGATACAGTAGGTTTTTCTCTGTCATAATTCAGGATCAATTCTCCACATCTGCCCCCCTTAACTACGGTGACTCAGTTAAGTCAAACTTTATTTGCTCTATAAGTGCTCCCGCTTGGCTCTATTTTTAGAAAACACAACATCTCATTTCATTGCTATGCTGACAATATGCAACTGCATCTCCCTATAAACCCAGACAATACTGATTCAGTTAAGTCAATTATTGCATGCCTCCATTATGTTAAACGCTGGATGGCAAAGAAATATCTCAATTTAAATGATAACAGTAATTCTTTTTGGTACATTTAGTGTCACTGAACGGATAGTTAGTCACTTGGGTACACTGTCATCAAATACTCTCTAAGATTTGTTAAAGCATGTGTCTTTCAACTCAGAGAAGTAGCCAAAATTAAGCCGTTCATTTCTTTGAAGAACTTGAAAAACATTACTACAGCTCTTATTTGCTCAAAGATTGACTACTGTAACTCTCTTTACCTTTGTGTCTCTCAGTCTGCTCTGTCATGTCTGCAGCTGGTGCAAAATGTACTTACACTCATAACTGAAACAAAGAAAAGAGATAGCATTACCCCAGTCCTGATGTCACTGCATTATCTTCCAGTTAAATATCGCATTGAGAGATTGTTTTATATGTTTTTGACGCTCTTGAAGGACTAGCTCCTCAATATATTTCAGAACTCCTGTGCCCCTATAATAAGACCTGGTGTCTTAGATCTGCAGATCAATTACTTTTAACTGTTCCTTCTTCAAGAATGGTAAGAAAGGGTGATTTTCTCTAGCAGCCCAGAAGCTTTGGAACACTCTTCCTATCTCGATCAAAGACTTATTGTACATAAATATTTTTAAGACTAAATTAACTGTTATTGACTCATTTTATATAGTTTCTGCTTTAACTTGCATTTTTGGATGCAGCGATGAACCACCAATAGTGGTTTTTGGTTAATTATTTTTGGTTAATGCAGTGCCTCCTGAGATCCCGAAGATCACAGCAACTTTTTGGTCTTGTCTCTTTTACATAGTGGTGTCCCATCCTTACTTCTGAAAGACTCAGTCGCTCTGGGATGCTCTTTTTATACCCAGTCATCATACTGATCTGTTGCCAATTAACCTACATAATACATTTTATTTATATAGCACTTTTCATAGACAATGTTAATTCAAGGTGCTTCACATCAGCATAAAGCAAATTGATCAATATTGTAAAATCAACAGAAATTAACATCACAAAATGTCAAAGATAAACTTTGCCTCAGTGGACTTTACAATCTGCTCTACAATGACACCCTCTGTCCTTAGACCCCCGAATCACATAAGAAAATACTCCCTTAAAAATCCTTTGGACAGGAAAAGTAAAGTTGTAAGATGTTCCACCAGGTGTTTTTTTTTAGCATTACTTTTCCAGGTTTGCTGCTTCTGAATTATATGTATTTATTACTGTAATATACAATTTTTATAGTTTTGTAAATTTGTAAAGCTTCTATATTTTATCAGATATCAACACTATTATGCTCTGCTTACACATGCAGTGTAAACTTTATGCTGAGCCAAACATGCATTTATGAAGTTACTCCAGTTAGTCACAAAGCTGAAAATGTGAGAGTAGAAGTGCTTTAGCTCAGTAACCAAATGTAAAAAAAAGAAAGAAACATTAATGCAGTGCTAAAAAGGGCCTGGTTAAGTAGCTGACAGAGCAATAATACACTGGCGCTATCTACATTATTCTAGTCGGGAAGATTAGCAGGGGACCCACAACATTTAAAGGAGAGGGTTATAAATATAAAACCAGAGAAACCGAGAGATGGGTGACTTGCTCTTGTTATTGTGGTGCAGACTTCCATTAGTGTGCATCCCATTCAGTTTGAGCAGAGAGAATATTCTTCTGTATGGTGTTTATACAGAGAAAAAAGATTCACAAAGTGCTGTACATGACCGCTGTGTGCCTTCAGCTAAATGTCAAAGACATATCAGCAACACTGGTGATGTCATTTTGCTGCAGTATACTGTAAAACATCCCCACGTTTTCTGATGTAAATATAATCTCCTTAAAATATGCATGCAACTGTTAATTAAAGAGCTCCTCTGACAGATTAAACTTTGTTGCTTTGCTGTATTCAGAGCCAAATAACCTTTTCTTCCAGGTCATGATCTGGAACACCGCCGGCCTGTCAGTCCAATTATCTGCCACTTTAGGAACAACCTGGTGGGTTCCAGCAGATGTCCAAGATCCCATGTCGGGTCATTCAATTAATTTTCAATCACCGTCATTCCCAATCCCCTCTACCTGCCTTGGCCACGCCATTCTGGGACACAGCTGCAATCTAATTTTGTCCTATCGCACAGGAAGAACATTAGTAACTGCTTATGTTGACGGAGTGATCCATTGATTTTTATGAGTTGTGTAGGGATCATGGTTAGCGAGTCACTAGGCAGGGAACATGATCTCTGAGGGGTATACGATTCGCTGAACATGATCCATGTGAACGTGGGGTCAGGACATGCTACGCACACACACAAATGTGGCCATTAAAATACAGCAGAGAGCCTGAGCAGTGTGGTTACAATAATGTTCCTCCTTCACTGCTTCAGCTCCAGTTATATTGTCAACCATCCAACACCATCACTGTAAAAAGCTGCTAATGGATTATCAGAAACTCATTCTAAAATGTTCTCCTGTTGGTTTTAAATGTTCAGCATACATCCTGGTTCCTCTCTCAACTAGTGAATTGTCATTTATTCACCACTCAGTGCGTCTCAAGGATATCTTGCTTACATTTGCCATATGGCTCCTAGATTCTGCTGTCAAGAGAATATTCAGCTGGTGGCGTGAAAATCAGATTGCGTGTGTACGTGTGACAGTAGGTGTCATTACAATGTTTCTGTCAGTAGCTATTAAGATTTGACCCTCAGCTTGTCCCACCTGTTTGTCTTGGCACTACCTGGACTATTCTGGAATGGGGCTTATCTGTTGAATTTCCACCACAGGCAAAAGTTGGTAATTACTTTGGCTGCATTTTATAGCAGTCCATCATCATCTGGAGCTCCTTGGCTATACAGAGCCCAGTGATGGTGACAGGCATGGCTAACTGGTTAGCAGCAGAAAGGCTGCCAAAACTCAAGCTACAAGGCATGCGACTTGATTGAATTCCTCAGGAGCAAAATTACGGCTTGCCTCGTCGGAGTGCCCGACTCGCTCACACGCTTTCATTGTGTAGATGTGAATTGAAGGTGGCAAGTCTCAAAGTGCCCAGGAGCCAAGTTGGAAGAAGCACATTTAAGATTTCAAGGATGGAATGAGGTGTACAACTGTGGTGGCAGCAATGGGGGAAGGAGGAGGGGAAAAGAAGAAATCTGGAGATGGAAGAAACAAATATTTGAAAGAAAGATTACCGTCACAGCTGCACAGAGCCGAGACAGAGTAAACAAGCTTGGTCTCTGGGGTGGTTGGGGGTGTTGTCGGGGAGAGAGAGCGAGAGAGAGAGAATGCAAGCATGAAACAAAACCAAGAGATGGAGCGGCAGGCAGAGGAGGAGGAGAAGAAGGGAGAGGGAAAAAAGGAAATGCGGATGAAGGGGCACAAGAAGCAACAGCAAGAGAGGACGCAAAACAACAAGGACGAGTTGTACAGAGAAAAACTGAAAGAAAATTTAGTAAAATGGAAATTCAAATAGCTGTGGTAAAGGGAATAAAAGCATATTGTAAATGAGTGGGTGTTGTGTGTGAGAGAGGTGCAAGTGTGTGTGAATGCATAGAACTAATTGAATACACAGTGGAGCTCTGATGAAAAAAAAAACTGATTTTACATGTCGCACAATGCAGATTGTGTTTAATTTTAAAGGGGAATGTCACAAAAATTAAACACTTGTTTATCAAGTGATGGCTAAAATAAAGGGGAAACTTTGATCAGTTTCACCTGTTTAATAACAGTAATGTGATTACAGTAGTGCATTAGTTAGTGATGTCCTAACCAGGTCTTATTTAATCATTTGATGGCTATAATATATATTAAAAATTTTTTTTAAGGCCGTTCACTAACCAGAAATGTCTGAATCTATCAAGTCTTTCAACCTGAACAACCTACATACTGTGCATTGCTAGGCCCTACACTCTCATATGATGCACAGAAGCATTTGTTGAAACAGCACCCGCAGTACAGCCAGCGTCTGTTGCAATTGCACCCCTTTGGCGTCTTGTACCAAAATGGTGGCTGTTGTCTCTTATAATGGTGGCTGCATAACACAACTTTTTTGCCCGAAACAGTCAAAAACAAGCTTATTTAAAACTGTGTAAACAAGCATGGTTAGGTTTAGTAAAATAAGTAGACTTACTCATGTTACATTGACAAAAACAGAGAGTTGTTTCACACTGGACTCGAGCGCTGGTCCTTTTCTGCTTTGTTCTAAATGCTATGTCACCGTGTCATGTTTACTATTGTACTATTGTATTTTGGTCATTTTCTGCTGCTGTTACAAACAACCTATGCAGTCATATTTTACAGGAGGACAGTCTTGAATCTGTGTCACTGGCATAATTTATGGAACACATTATGGAGACATATAAACAGTATATAGTACTGTAATGGTAGATTGCATGAGAAAAAAAGAGATGAGATTTTCTCTGCAACTGTATTATCAGTGCCTTTGAGATTTGCTTTAATTTAATATTAATCAGAAAAATCTAAATGTATGTATGTGCATCTGTGCAAATGAGTGTGAGTCACTTGGTCACATTTCCATGATTAGCTAGAGGACTGATAATCACGCTGAAGCATCTGGTAGATCTGCATTAATGTACACACTAATGACAGAACAGAAAAGTTCTATTTGGGAGTCATATTAAATAATATTTCTAATTGTGCCTGTCACCTTCTGATGTGGCAGTGCTTCTTTTTCATTTTCAGTGGGGTGGAGAACAGTGAAATCCACTAAATCTACTGCTTTTTGTGCTTTGATCAAGAGAGATCCATGAACTCATGTAAATCTGAACAAGTGTTTCCTAATCCTGCTCTGACAAGCAACTCTATTCATTTTATCCAGACACAAGCAGAACAAATAAGGAATCAAATGTGAAAGAAAACACAATCTCTTGAATAAAATTTAAAAACTAGAGATGTCCATATTAAACTATTATGTGGGTATTCAAATTGAGGGACATCTGAAATGTCTAAATACTGGCAACCATTCAAGACAATCTGTAGGGTTCATCAAAACATCCCACAATAAAAAAAACTCTTCTAAGCCTTCAACAACCTATAGATCATGTACATCATGTACCAACTGCTGCATGTGACTGGTAGCATTTCTATCTCAGCCATCATCCAACCCAACACTTGAACATTTACTAGGCTGTCACCAAGCAGCAAGGCCACACTTATAAAACGTACATATATAGACAGGTCATGACCCTCGCAGCCTTCAACCTTTCTTTTCCAACAATCTCAAGATGTCACCTGTAATAATATTAGTTGAAAATTTGTAAATTGTAGATTATGTCTGACTACATTTTCTGTCAATCTACAGAGAGATTTGAAAATGAACAAATGTTTCCATGCATATGGCTAATTCATGTATGTTTACAAGATAATCTTAATTAGACATGAGGAAGTTATCAATGTACTACAGTTTGTAAGTCTTGTCAAGCATCTTTAAATTGTAAAATTGTAAATTGTAGTTTCTGTGATTTGTCTATGTATGATTATGTCTCTGGTAGTTAAACTTGAGGGAATTTTATCTGTTGTAAGTTTTCGCCAACATTACTCAAGGAGCACATTGGTGGGGTCTATATTCAGCCCCATGTTTAACACACTAGCAGGTTTTTCCAGCAGCAGAATGGAGTGTGAAATTTGACTCAAAATAAACTGCAGCACTCAGGTTTATGGAACATGTTACCCAGTGCAAAAGTGTGGCTCATCAATGTGATTTTATTAGTTTTCGAACAAAGAAATAAGATATATGTATAAATGTATGTATATCAAGCTCCATGTTTTAGTTATTTCATTGTTAAGAACAATATTGTTACCTTCAGTAAAGATTTTGTTCTAATTTGCATTTGCTTGTCAGTTATTCAGCAAGATATCTAAAACCCACATGACATGTTTCAATAAAATGTGTGCTGAAGAACTAATAGAAAAACAAATTTATTTAATTTATATAATTTATTTTTCTTATTTATCCGTGACTATTCCCCAATGTTAACCACGTACTGTAACCATGACAATGAAAGTCCTACAGAATTTGAGAAGTACTTACTTTAAGAAGTACTTGCTTAGAATTTAAGTACAAATCATAATCAAACTGTAATGGTTCCACAGTTGTAAAATGGTGTTTATGATAAGTTACAATGCCATGAAAACCTACAGGCTGGAGGACTTGTTGGCGTTTTTGATACAGATGCAGGATCTATTAGGAAATATCAGATAGAGTGGATTGTGGAAGTATGCACTCTGCTTGTCAGTATGTGTTCTGTTAGTTTAAGTCACTACAGTCTTGAGATACATATATGTGACAATCAGGGCAACAAAAAGACTGAAACTTTTCTACAACTGTAGACGACTGTAAGTTTGAAAGATACTGACTCAAATTAGCTTAAGGCGACTTTTATATGTTTCAGATGGACTTTCAGGTGGTTCATGGGCTGTACACTGTGGCTCTCATTTCTTATAGTTTAGTTGTTTCCAGGTGAAAGTATTCATGGACACTGTGGAAAGCAGCAACCTAGACTTATTGTCACGTATAGCCTATATATGTGCACCTGAATTTATATTAAGACCAGCTCGTAAAATTCTAAAGTACTCCTTTAAGGTGAAGAAGTTGAAGCTATCTTGGCCTGACTGACTCAGAGCAGAGCTTCTACTGATCATATGCATCCAGCACCTAAGTTAAGCTAAACTATGCTAATCTCTTCATTCAACATACAGTACACACTGCAAAAAGGAATGTAGAAGTAAAATTCTGCAAATCCAGTTATCCATTTAAAGTGTATTTTAGGATTTTGCCTTTAATATAACCTTCAGGATACATTTTCACTATTAGAAATCAACTTTCTAGAGGCCACACAGCACTGCCCCCTCCCTCAGTATGCTCAGCCCTGCAGTGAAATGAACTGCCATGGTTAATTCTCAAACTGATCCTTCTCCTTCTGTCTCCACAGAGGGAGGAAGCGAGAATGAGTGAGGCTGGGAGATGGCTGAAGGAGGGGAGGGGGGGTGAGGAGGCACAGGGAGAAAGAGGGAAAGCAAGACAGACAGAGCCCACCCCAGAAGGCTGAGTTAGCTGTGACAGAGAGTGATGCCCACTTCCCCTCCTTCTATCTCCGCCATCCTTTTTCTTTCTTCATCACTTTTTAAACCCCCTTCTTCTTCTTCTCTCCTCCCAACACAGCACCATTGTAAGATGACATATCATCCCGCCTAACGCCACACCCCCTTCAGATGATGATTCATCGATCCCCTTATCGCATCAGATGACTTGATGGGCATAGTAAAAAGAAATTAAATCTTAATTAAATTTTCATCTTTGACAAATTTGTCTCCGCAGAGCTGCCATATGCTTGCTGGGTTTGAGGAAAAACACTGAGAGGGGAAGAGACTTTTGGAATTGGTGTTGAATGAGCTTGAAAATTACAAAGCAGCACAAGGAGCATTCTTCTGTCAGCCTTGTGCATGTTTTTTTCTATTCAGGAGGGACAGCCTTGCATTCCTATAGATTTTTCACAGAATTATTACATTATGGATTTTTTCCCCTCCAAGACAAAGTATAATAATGCACTTTATTCTAAGACTGTTTTCATCACTTTCAGGGCAAAGGGAGTGTGTGCGTGTGTGTCCTTGTGTCGTCATGAATGCACGTGTGGCTGCTTTAAGGAGTGTGTGCACAGATGTGGATGAGCACCTGTGTGTCACCTTTTTTTAATAACGCGCTGCCAGTCTGGGCTCTGGGGATGGCCATTTCACTAACCCTCCCTAAGTCTCATAACACAGATCCTCTGGGAGGGAGAATAAGTCATCAGCTGGTGGCAGAGAGTCCTCGAGCAAAGTCGAGAGAGAAAAGACTGGGATAAAACTGGGGGCTTTTAAATGACTGCCTGCACACTCTAACTTATGGCCTTGCTGCTTATCATGGTGCTGCTATAGTTGGTGTATGACAGAAACACTGGCTGCTATGGATCATGCGTTTATGTGATACTGCAGGGAGAGGATGATGGGATGACATTTTTATGTGAAACATGCATGCTATATCTATCCATCCATTCATTTGCTCACTGACAGCTTATTAACCCTAGCCCTAAGTACCTAAACATACTATGCTCCATGTTTATCATTGTAATCATGACAAACATGATAACGGCCTACTGAGCCAAACAGGAGGTTGAGTAGGGCCTGCTAAGTCACATCTACTGTATGGCCCCAGTACATTATTCAACAGCCATTAAATAATGTGACACAATGATTTTGATCCTAATATTGAAGTGTCTATTAAACCCTATAAAATTGAATTCAATAAAAGTGAACTGAATGCAACAAATTGTAATTTTGCTCAATTTTATGGCCATTTATTATCAATGGAAACCCAGCATAGTACACCCCACTGTGCAAGACAGACACAAATTGACCCTAGTAATGTGACAGGGGAAAGTTGAAATAAGCTCAACTTTATGCAAATCTGCTGTGTCAGAGACTAGAAACAGCCAGACGAGAGCTGATTGAGACAATCTTGATTCCAGCAGATACCAAACCAGTCAGTTTAAAGCTCAACATGGATAACTTTTAAACAAAACAGAGGAAAAACTGATCACTCATGGCTTCATGATTGATCACTAAGTGTGTTTAACATACTGTATAATGTAACTTACTGGAAAAGTAAAAAGAGCAACCATCACAAAGAGAAAAAAAATGTCATCAAAGCCACACACAGTAACCATGAACAGACACAAAATGACTGTAAACAACATGGCTGTATGGTTTTTGGTCATTTTGTGTCTCTTTCAGTGTAGGTTTCTTGTTCCTCTTTATCTGCTGTATTATAATCTACTCGTGCACTAAACTCTCATACAAGACAATAAATAGGATCCACAGATCTTCAAACCCTACTACTGGTAATCAACAGACAAAAACAGAACATATTTGACAGTGGTCGGTAGTCAAATCCTTTACAGAGGCACAGACTGGTTGTTCACTTGTGTAACAAATGTGGACATATGGTTCTTTCCATGTCCAAGGTAGGTTCCTTCTCAAGGACAAAGACAAATGTTGTCATGTGATGTGATGTCACCAGAACACATGGCCCACTTTCTTCAGCTTAAGCAGAAGTAAATAATTGGTTCTAGCCTACATTAGCATTGCAGCTGCAGCTGAGAACATTATTTATTAACTCTGCCATATTTGGTATGCAAGTGGAAAACAAAGCTTGTGTCCCTATCAACAGGCACTTATGATAATAACGATGTTGAATCATTCAGTCTGCTGCTATTTGAAAGAATGGGTTGCACATGGAAATATTACAACTAGCCACTATTACTGCAAATGGATTTAATCAAGCTTTATTACAGACTAGAGTGGTGTTATACAATAGAGTTATTTATAGCATCCCTATTGAACTTGCCACTGTTTCCACTCTTGACCCTTTTCAGGGTCAAGGATGCCAAACTTTTGGCAAAACAGTATGTGTTTCAAGTTGTGTTGTTCCTGCATTGAAAAAAAAAACTTCATGGTGTGGCACTTGTTTGTGCTTATTTTTCACCTAATCTTGTCAAATGCAATAAAAATAAATCTGAGAAATCGGCAGGATTTACTTAGATAAAAATAAGATGAAGAAGGACTTAAACTTATTTGAAGAATCTCTTCCTTGAGTGTTCATTCTTAAACTGTAGCTGGCATGCCAACAATACATTAGGACAAAGGTGCAATACATTTCCATCACACTATCTCTTATTGTAGGTACTGCACTGTTTTATACCGTATTGTTTTTCTATAAGCACAAACCTTCAGGATAGCAAGTCACATTACAAATCATGTACAATAAATAATGGTTTCTTATTTATTCACACATCCTAATATGTTCTCAGTTACACTTCTCATCAAAGCAAAGCCTATTTCATGAGCTCTACAAGTCCCTACTAAATACTTGAAATCAAAAGGTGGACAGAAATGAAACTGTGACACATAAAGGAGAGAGAGTGTATGGTCTTGTTGGTCAAAGTACCAAGTCGATGTTGTGGGAGTTTTTGTAAAGGATGGGGAGATAGTAATAAAGGGCTAATTCAGACACAGGGTATCTACAGTATTACTGCTGTTACTGCTGCTGGGCAGCATCTTTGTACACTTGTGTTGGCAGGGGGGTCAGGTAGGACGACTCAGGTTCTCAGAATAAAAACCTACTGAAGCCACTGCACTTTGCTGCAAGTCATTACTTGAGAAATTATTATAATACAACTATAATACAATGTTGCTAATTGTTCACCCACTGAGAGTTACACTTCTGAAAATGTTAAAATGACCCTGAGATATTAGTCATAACCTGGGGCTACAGATAAAAAGTAATATCCCAACCACGCTAGCATTCAGATCAGCTATATTCTAGTCTTGTGGCTTTAAATAGAGGTCTCCAACCCAACGGGACCTGTAAAAGTCAACCCAAACCTGACATGAATAAATACATTTTAAAAAAGAGACACCTGACCCAATGAAAACCTGAGCACAGCCACACATGACCAGGACATATATTTAGATTCAATAAAAAGTGCACTCGGCCCGAATAGACCAGTTCTCTTTACCAAAGTATTCAGCTCCCTTTCGTCCTGTTTTCTCCCATCAACAGTGGACAACATACAATCTCAAGTCCACTCTGATCCATCTGGGTCGTGCACATATTGAGACACAGATCTGAGACAATACAGAGTAAAAGGAGATTTGACCCAATCCGATTAGATTGAGCAGAATTTGAACCAGACCCAACTCAGGTCCCATGTCAAGTCTTGGGTCCTCAGAACCAAGTGGACCCTTGAAAACCACTAGTTTGATCACCTTCGTTTTCACAGAAGATAACGAAAAACAAAACAAAAACAAAAAAACACGAGTTAGTCTTCTGACTGTCTTTGCTTCTCAGGGTTTCTCTTTGAAATCTTGTTAATTGCTGAACATTGCTTTCAAACCTTCCAACTCATAATTGATGTGTTGATTATCAGAAATGCCAAACATGATATGCAGGATGCTATTAATTGTGATTCAACTTTTACCACTTGTCTGAGTAGGTTCCTTTGTTATTCAATTAACATTTCCATGTGAAATAAAGCAGTAAAGATTTTACGTCACATGCTAAACAGACATTACCCTACCAGCTCTCTAGTACAAAGTTCCACTAATGTATGATTAAATGCATGTGTGAATATAGCAGGTAATTGTCCAGATGATCCACAGTGAGCGAGTGGGTGTTCCCTTTCAGTCGTTTTGTCAGCACAACAGCAGAAAGTATGGAAAATATTTACCATGCTTTCTGATGTTGTACCTCGCTCCTTAACCGGGGTTATACCAACCCTGTCTCCTAAAAATTACGTCCGTATAGGACGAAACTGCATTCCCGATTACGTTTTGGTAGAACGTAATTGTCACGTTGTATTGAAACGTATTTTTGTGAATGAAGGAATGATGTGCTACATTTATTGCAGAACGGTTTGCAAGGAGGTGGTTGGGGTGGATGGAGAGTATTTAGTGTGCAGGACTGACATGCCGGAGACCCAAGTTCGAGACCAAAGTCCCCTGTGAGGTTGGGTTTAGGCAAGAAAAGTACTGAGGTTAGGGTTAGA
>JAUMHL010000013.1:31045159-31064091 GCA_032362345.1 Sandelia bainsii
GGAGGACTCATCATTAACATGAACAAATTGGGATCTATCTGATAGATAAGATTTAAACCAGCTTAGTGCTGTTCCTTCCTTCCTTAAATGCTGTCATCAGTACATAACAAACAACGTTTATACAGACTGATCCTTTAAAAAAATTTTTTACATTTTACATTTTGGTAAGTCTGCTTGTAACAACTGATGACAGAAAATTGAAGTCAAAGAATAAGGAAGAAATTTCTTCTGTTCTTCTGAATTTTGTGTTTATATTTTATAACAGGTGCATATTCTGCCATCTCACACTCTGAGCTGTTTGATTTATTCATATAGGTGACAACCAGAGTCAAACATACAGGAGACTGACAACACTTTTCATCACAGCTTGTAAAACTGTGATATACATGAACAAATTACTTCACACAGATGAGTCTCAAGAAGCTACAGTCATTACTGCTTTGCAGCACTGCTGGGTTGTGCTCATACTGGAAAAGTACATATTGGAAAAGTGCTATGCCTAAGTAGCCAATTAAAGCTCAGAGTGGCACGAAGTAGTGGCCCAGCTGCTGAACTATGGCAGCTAACTTAAAAAATATTTTAATGATGGTGAGCTTCTTTCAGTTTATGTTCCTCTCTAAATAATTCATTATACATCTAAAAAATAATAAGATCTTGCAAAACAAACATGCTATAACAATAAATATCATGGGGAGTCCAGACAGTAGCACATACTAATGCTGCACTGTACGTATTTATCTTTTGCAGATAAATAATACAAGTACATTTCTGATTACACTCGTTATTAGCCATGTTAGCATTAGCATTAACAGCATCTCATCACATGTGTATGCTGCATTCAGGGACAGTACAGAGTGTAGGCTATCTATGTTTTGAAAATGGTCAGAGCCAAGAAGCACCTTAAATAGTGCTTGTGCTCAAGGTTTGGTTATAGTCATAAGCTAAAACATGGTAAGCTTAGATCTCATTTTTGGGGTGGCCTGTGGCTCCGGGCTGCTTCTCTTGCACTGGCCCTGTTTATCACAATTCCAAGTTAACATTACAGTATATTATGTCATCAGTCTGTTTGTTCATTGCATCTTCAGTTCCCTGCTTTGAGGTGGATGTGAGTCCTGCCTGCATTAATCCATTCAGGCCATCCATCTATTGAGTCCTCAGCATTACTAATGTATGGAGTTGGACATGCTATCCAAGCAGGAGTCAATCAAGAGATCTTTACTGGCTCTGACATGCCAAGCCAGTTCAATAGAATCGACATGCTGGGCCTCACTGATACTGCTCTCAGCTAAACAGTATTGGCTGTGGACCCGGCAACAGAAAATACACTGCACGGGTGTGAGAGAGGTCATCACTGGGAGAAGGGTTGTTTGATACTGATTCAGGGAGAGGTCAAATGGAAAAGTGACAATAACTGGTTTGTCATTTCATAAGCGACATCACTGCAGCCCTTAAAGTAAGTAACTACCCGAAGATCCCGCAGCATTGATTAGTTTGGGTTGGAAGCGTGTCCGCAGGCTGCCAGAGGTTAGACTGCATTTGACCTCTCTGTGTGTGTGCAAAGAGATAAGTAGTGGGCATGTGTAGTGTCACAGTATCTAACCTCTGAGTCATCTGCAGCTGCTCATTTTCTCATTAATAATCTGACATTTTTGGATGAACTAACACCAACACAAGGGAGCACAAGGAAGTGTGGCGTTATGTTTCAAATTTATATGGAATAAAACAAAAAAAAGTAGATTCATTGCTATCTAATGAATGAGAAGTTGAAAAGCACTGCAATAACAACTGAATAGCAGAAAATATGGAAAATACTAAAACCACTGCTTCTTAATTGTCTTCTTGATAATGTCATCAGCCATTAAACTTTTGCAACCTTGTCCCTTGTTACTTAATCCTGATGTCTGGAGCAGACATTTCCCATGGTAATGCCCACTAGGGGCCAGAATCTAAGACCAGTGTAGGGCCCAGAGAGCAGGTGTAATTACAGAAAATGTTGGCAGTTTCCCAGCGAGCAGAGGGGTTAACTCTTAGAGCTCTTAGCATCTTTCCGTGCTAAACTCTGTCTTTACTGCTGTGTTGAAAACAGCAGCCCAGAGAGATCTGAGAGGCTGCACAGCTTTCTGGTGATTAATGAGAATGGCATGTGATGTAAAGAAGCAGTGTGTGCAGGTGTGTGTGCAAGAGGAGATAGAGTAATTTAGACAGAATAACTGGGTTTCTGAGATTACATCTGAGCCATAGCTTTGGAAATTGTGCATTTAAGCATTTAGTATAGATACAGAAATGTTTGGATTTAAAATGTAGGGAAACATTTTTTTAAGGCATTGTACCGGACAGATGGAGAGAGACAGAGAAGAAGACAACCAGGCAAGAGGAGTGACAGAAAGGAGAGAAAGAGGCAGAAAGAAACAGATTAAAGAAACTGGAAGTTTCAGCACCTTTTCAGTTTAAGTGACAGAAACAAAGAAAATTGCAGAAAAAAACAAGCCACAAGTATAATTAGCTGTTTCAAATTTACTTATCACTTCTTATCATGTCCATAGTTACGCTTCAAAAGGGGCAAACTGCACCCACCAACATTTCAACCAAAACCACAATATTTCCCTTAACGTAACCAAGTAGTTTCAGTACCTAAACTTAGTATGTTCTGTGTTTATCATTGTAACCATGGTGACAGCTGCATGTGATAAAGACCTGCTGAGCTGACGAGCAAGTGAAGAGCCTTGCTAATCCACACCTAATTCCAAACTAATGACCACTAGTTGAATAGAGTGATAACATAGTGCAAAAATAAAAAAAAATGTTTAGCTCTAATGAGTTAGATAACATTTGTCTATATTTAGTTTGGCGCCACATCAAATTTTGAGCTAAGAAATCGACAGAAAATCTGCCCTGCCAAAAAGTGCATGAAAGAAATAAATGAGGGGAGCTGTTACACGCAAAAGGAAAAGGAAAACATAGAAAAGAGTTTAAAATGTTCCCCTTCTCACAGTACACAAACCAAGATTTAAATTTCAGTTGCAGAAAACATTCTTTTGCTCCAAATATGCACAATCCAATATGTCTTGCATGGATTTTGCTGTGGCCATCGCATGTATTGTAAGTGTACTCACTAACTACCTCCCTTCATACTGGTTTATAATGTCAAATTTCAAGTGCTAAAGTCCAGTGCTGGTGGCTGTGGCGAGGTAGGGACAAGAAAGCTGATTGATAAATATATAAATTTTGAATGGAAGTCTGGAACTCCTAATATGGCAACAGCCACTGGTGCCAGCTGCAGCATCAACTAGTGCTAAAATCATGAGCACAGTAACTTTAACCTAGGCAGGATACAGTCTTAAATGTTGTAATCCCACATCACCACTGATTCATGGTGCTTCAGCAAGATACATTACCTTGCTAATAGAGCAAAGGTCTGGAAAATTCTATACAGCACATTTTCTTTGTTTGATTGTTATTCTTCTCCTCTTTTGTCAGTTGCAGCTCTATTGTATGCTCCTGTTCTGCTTGACGGCTGAAGCACTGCCGGATGGCCATACATAATGAGCTCCTGCATTCATTGGCCTATGTAAAAGATAATTCGCTCAGAATCGCTTTTCATGACTCAATGATCCTATTATCAGGCAGTTTTCATTCATCGCTTCCTGTCATCAGAATCAAATATCTCGCTTGGGGAGGTTCAGGATCTTACCACATCAGTTGCTGTCACTGTGAGTGTGTGCACACACAAGGTGAATTAGACAAACAGAAACAGTATGATCAACACTTCTCCCTCTGTTAGAAATGCTGTATCTGCTTCAGCTTGTGAGGGGGAAATACTACCATATTGTGTTTTCTTCACTGACGAGGCTCTCTTCTCATGTCGCCCCTGCCGATATGGCTAACTCAGTGGGACGTCTGACTAAGGAGAAGATGGCCAACTCTTTTTTGGTATTTCTGATTAAGCACTACTAAAAAACTCTACCATTCGCTTTCTTTTACTTAGGTTCAAGTTGAGCCCCATAGTTAGTCTGTGGAATTTGAATTGATTAGCATGATTTGTTAATTGAATTGTCAGTTTGTTAAACCTACAGTGTGCAATTTTTTACAAATATTTTTTTAGTACATGTATGCTCTATAACTTATCTTAATGTGGAGAGGTGCTGTCAAAGCCTCCCATGACACAGACTTACAGAAGAGAACTGGTAGTAGTGCAGAGATATTCCCTAGATATAAGGGTTTGTGAGCGAACTTCGAACCAATCAGGGAAGGTCAGGTATGGATGTATGTTTTAGACACATTTGACGCCCTGGGTAGATTTTGATGCAGGTAGTATCAAGTAAACAAGCAATTGCTGTGTTCATTTCATACAACCCTACTGGTTATATGCGGGGTTGCATCTCGCGTAAACAGTATTTATTTTTGATGAAGTCCAAATCAACACAGGTTACAACACAGGCGCCATGTTGCATATGCGACCGCATAGTTACCAGTAAGTATGTCCCTAGTTTAATCCAACAATTGTGGAAAAACTGTTACTTTGTTGAACTATTTTGCATTATATGGACTGTTGTTTTTATTACTATTTTTTAACTAATTTGTATCAGTGACACTTTGCAAGTAAATATGAATTAATATACTGGTTTAAAACATGAAACATGGAAACATTTTGTTGAATAAATCGACTGACAATACCATAATCACATGCTTCCAATACATAATGAACTACACTATAATACTGCTTGAAATTACTCTAAGTGGAATGTATTATTTTTTCCACATGCTATTGACTAAGTGTTGCTCAAAATCCTCTACTAGTAACTGAATCCCTATTGTGGTGGGAGCTGTAAGTGAAGGAGAGGTCAATGAGGGGATTAGTCATGAAACCCTGACAGGAGGGCCCATTATCAGGGCGGCTGCAGCCAATGAATACAGGGAGAAGACACGATGAAAAAGGCCTCTCCGTTAATGAATGGGTCACAACATGAATGTTGAATGTGCTCTGTCGACAGCGAGGAGGAAAGAAATTCCTCTGATACAGCTGACTTCAGTGCCCAACAACCCTTTTCTAGCACAACAGAAGAAACTGACTGAATCTAGAAATAAAAAGGCTTAATGATAAAGCAAATCAGAAAATAGCTCATTGTAACTACTGATATCACGACTTTAATGTAACTCCATGGCAAACAGAGTAATTCATAATTTGGCTTGTAGGGCAGTATTAATGTATGGATCATAAAGGGCATCCAAGATGGCGCCTGTTGTATTTATGTGTGTATGTGCAGGGGCGTAATTTAGACAGAATTCCTGCTGAGTTAGATTTGGATTTATGGAACCAAACATAGGAGATATTGCCTGGAGGGTTTGTTTTCAAAAATGCACATACACCCAGCCTTAAATATGGAAATACTGTACATCGTTTCACCACATCCCTTATTTACAAGTGACGTATGAGTTGTCTGGTGATGCAGGGCACATATTCCAGTGCAGTCTTCCAGTCCAAGACATAAATCCAATTTGTTGTCTGTGCTTGCTTCTAATAATGGTAAACCCACTGGGAGAGAAATCAATGCACAAAATATAGGATCGGCATTATCAGCATTGCAGCACTCGAGAGGAAAACAAGTAATATTGTATCAAGCTGAAGTGTAAGCTCCAGCTTCTGAAGTGAAAAATGAATGTTGCCTCATCCCTGAGAACGGGAAGAGGATTTGTTGAGGTGACACTGATAAAATCTTCATGTCACTTCATATCTCTGGACTGTGGGTTCAATGTCAGTGACATGGCAGCATATCGCTAGATGTTATTTGTACAGAAAGCTTTCAGTGTACTTGATTTAATCTTACACCTGAGCTGTTCTGTATCAGTGATACTGTTACCAGGATATAGATTTTTATGCCTGTCATCACTGGGAAATACTGACTTCACAAAACAAAGCACCACTATAGAATGTGGAAGGATTTAACTTTTTGAATTTAGACATATTAAAAAAAATAAATCTAAAATAAGTAAAAATGTACCCAGTGAAAGTTTTGACCCCTTGAAAACTGCTAAACATGCTCACTGCTGGTTTCAAGCTATTCCACTAAATACTAAACAGTTTGTGTCGACAACATGGACACGTAGCAATAAACATGCATTCAGTCTTATCAGGTTGTGAAGGTTTAAATAGCTGTTAATTTTATACTATGTGAAACACTGTAAAAAAGAAACTGTTAAGAAAACATTATCAGTAGATTTAATTTAAATGCTATCTAAAAGCCCAGGGCCCGTGGTTCGATTCCTGGTTCCTACTGGCTACATGTTGAGGTGTCCTTGGACAACACTCCAAAACTCAACACACCAAAAACATGTAGTGCCGACATGTATTGTCTGGCAGCTGTCCAACAGCAATTTCCCCAAGGGGATCAATCAAGTTTATTATTATTATTATTGTTATTATTAGATTTTGCAATTAAATATAGCATTTGCTTAGTTTTAGCATAGTTCTCTTTCCAAATATGCACAATACAATACTGGATTCAAATGGTGTACACATGCATGGGGAATTAGGAGGAAATAACACATGCATGAGGAAGTAACACATGCATATGTATGAATGAAATTCAGAAGACAACAGCGACATTGTGCATAATTTGTGCAAGTTGCCTATCTGTGGCAAACTAGGGACAGGAATTTGATAAATATGTAAATTTTAAATGGAACTCTGGAACTCCTAATATTAGAACATTCTTAGCATTAACACCAGTAACCACTTATGTCAGTTACAGCATCAACCAGAACTAAAACTTAATACATGTTTGTCACTTTGTAATGAATCACAGATAGTTAAGGATAAGCTTGATTTGTTGGTCCAATCATTTTTTCTACTGTTGATTATAAGGCCTAACAACATACAAGTTTTATTTATTCCAAAAAGTATAAGTTGCAGTTTGCCCAGTGTAATAACAGAAATCATTATTTTGACATTTAAACATTTCTTTGCATATGTTTTAAAATGAAGCGCATCTTAAAACTAACAGATCTACTTTTATAATTATAAGCAATAATGTTCTATGTATATCTCAAAAGCAAAAATGTCTTTTGTCTCAATGCTATTCCTCACAAAAACTACACTTACAGAAGTTTCTATCTGAAGCCCTTTTTATAGATAGCAGCTGCAGCAGGAAAAATTTAAAAGTAAACATGCTGTTTGTGTTATGAATATTAAAAAATGAAATAGAGACTTGTGAAAATACAATACAAAAGGTTTAAGCTGGATTGTCTTTGGAAAGGGACAATTCAGCAAACAGTAAACTATAAGTAGTCAAAATCCATCCTTCTTTCATCCTGCCATTTGTATGTGAGGGTTGTAGACGGCGTGGGGAAAGACAGAGGAGGGTTTAGAAAGCAGCCAGAAGAATCTGTGTTTAGAAAAAAAAGTAGTTTAACAGTCTGGGACTTAAAAGTCCACCTTAGTGCTCACACACATATTCACCTTCTAAAGACACACACAATGGATAAAATGCACTGCTCAGACAGTTGTCCTTGAACATTGAGCATAAAGTTTCTGCTCATTGGAACAAAACACGTTCAACATTCAAACAAGGGCTATCTTTTTTCCTCATAACTACAGCAACACTCACAACAGGGACTAGATGTTACTGATGTGGCAATTTTCCAATGACAGATCCCAGCTTATGAATATGTGGAGGTTGCATAATGTAAAATCAGACTAACATGGCACCCGGTGAATGCAACACAACTTTCTTCAATATGTGTCTTTGATGACTTACAATTTATTCTGTTGCATTCCAGACAAACTATGCCCACTTTGGCAGGTAAATGTCTTTCATGAAAACATCCTGGTCGGAATCACTGTAATTCACAAAGATCATTGTACCATGTACATCAGTGAAGCCTGTTAGCATGCTAACATTTGATAACCTGCACAAAACACAACATGGAACTGTAACTGATAGGAATGCCTTTAGTGTTGCAGGTATGTGAGGTCTGTGAACCCCATGGTCAGTGGTCTGATTCCCGGTTCCTGGCTACATGTTGAGGTGTCCTTGGACAAGACACAAAAACCCTGTAGTATGTCATTATTATTTGGTCATAAATTACCCTGAGCTTTGACCTGACTATGCAATGATATGAAAGGTCATGAGGTTAAAATTCATCCTATAACCCTGTCTCCTAAAAATTACGATCCTATGTAAGTAAACTGCAACCACAACTACATATTTGAAACATAATCACTGGATTATTTTCTCCATCTGCCCATCCATTATCTGCCGCTTATCTGGGGTTGGGTCATGGTGGCCGTTTGTGAAGGCAAAGTAGTCCAGATGTCCCACTCTCCAGCCACATTTTCTACCTCAAATGAAATCTATAACCCCTCGAGCGTGAGGGAGGCGCCCAACAGGCATTCTGATCAGATACCTGAACCACCTCAAGTGGTAGGTGAGAGCTGGATTACATTCTCATGCAACATACTGTATTTTTGGAATGAATGAAGTGCTATATGTATTATTATTAATTATTATTATTATCTAACAGAAAATTACTCTAAGGGGGTGGTTGGGGTGGATGGCAGGTGTACAGACTGTCATGCCACAGACTCCGAAGTCCTGTGTTTGGTTAGGTTTAGGCAAGTAAAGCACTTTGGTTAGGGGTTAGAGATAGATCAAGGTTGTGTTAAAAATTAAATGAAATCAAATAACCACACTGTGTCATTCTTTGGACACCATGAATGTCTGAACTAATTTTCATGCCCATTCATATAGTAGTTGTAGAGATATCTGTACCAAAGAGGTACTCATCAGACTTACCATCCACAGAGCCATGCCACTAGCATGGCTAAAAATGTGTCCACACTTCCTAATAAGAGCTAATTACGCATCTGAGCCGAGGCTTGATTGACAGGAAAAACATCAGAATATTTTTGTCCCATCATCCAGGAATATGGACCGTTGTCCATTGTCAAAAAGAACCATGGTGGCCTGATGTTGCCAGCAGCCATATGTGGATGACTCTGCACAGGCAGCTGTGTCATGCAGATATGGCACGTTACGCTCTGCTGCTGCCAGCACAATGCACCTCACATTCTGCCTCCGCCTATCACATTTTTCAAATCCACTCTTTCCTCATTTCCTTTTTTCTACATGTATGGTTCACATGTGTATCGCTTGGGGAGGTTTGTGTATATGGGAATATCCAATTAATTGGCAAGGAGGGGGCAATTTCTATAATAACACTGCCTCAGAGAAATACACCCACTACAGTTGGCTGTAGATGTGCACATTTGGGTAAAAGGTTAATGCAAGATGTCCTTATCTATATTTAAAATGTGTTTTAAAAAGGGCCCTTAAGAAGGGCACTGCAGGTGGCTTTGTGTTGAGGACAGATGCAACTAATTTATCATGTTAGGATTGCCAGCTTCTCCCTGCTTCTCTGCAGCTGGAGGTTGATCCCAAAAATGCTGTTGTCCAAGCTTATGCATACTTTTCAAAGATCTGAGAGGCACTTCCAGAGAAAACTGAACTTTGCTCAGCCAGGAACCAGGTTGAGCAAAAAGTTTCTGCCCCAACTGATAAAAATTTTCTTTTGAGCTCCTCAACCTGGCAGACTCAAGCAGAGATGGCATCAGTTTCTGTAGACATGAACCAAAGGAGGAGGATCAAAGGCAGAGAAGGGTAGAGAAATGTGCTGGACAGAAGTCAGGAACAACAGGTGATGAAGGCTTTCATAGAAGGAGGACGAAAGACACAAATGGAACAGAGATAGAGCGAGAGATTTCGGTAGCACCTGAGACAGGGTGAGTTCAGTTAGTAATAAGTGACACAGATACAAGGAGTGACAGATTTGTTGTGAGAAATACTGAAATAAATCATTGTTCATAACTGGACAAATGCAGAACACCCTCTCAATGAGCACAAAGGTCACTGAGAGGGTGAGGACACTGTTTCTTCAGGTGCCAGGTGAGATCCTGATGGTTGTCAGTTCTCATATCAGAAGTAAACCCACTCATTTATCCCACTTATCCCTCTGTAAACTCATTTGAAGCTGATCAAAGCTGAATAAAGCCCTGAAACACACAATCTTGGCAGGTATCCATAAATCTTCAATGAAGATTTATGATTTCACTTATAAACTTAAGTTCACCAGTTGATAAACCATCCTACGCTTCCACTCCCAGTGGACTCACGTAGCGTAGGAGGGCGAGCTCAGAGCTTTAAACTGAAATGACTCAAACACAGCGGAAATAAATAAAATAAACTTTTTCCCTGCGCACTTTGAAGTGAGGAGAAGGATAAACAGGGCCGATAGGGGAGAAGGCGGCGTAGGTCAGAGGAAGACTTCCTTTTCTGATCAATCTGATTGTGAAATTCACAAAAAGCCGAGACAGGCAATAGGTAACACTGCAGTGTAATACAGTACAAAGCAATAGTCAAAATAAACATGACCAAAAAGCAATAATTGTAATAGTACATATGCTAGTTGGCAGCAGTGGAAAGTAATTAAGTAGTTACTCAAGTACTGTTCTTAAGTGCAGTTTGTGGTACTTTTAGTTTACATGAGTATATCCATTTAAAGCTATTTTATAATGCTACTTAACTGCAGGGAATAGTTTTACTTCACTGGCTTATTTTACAACAATGTTGATTAATTACTTTACACTTTAAGATTATACATTTACAGTAGGAACACACAATAAAATACTGTATTTAAATATAACATATCAATGTCATATTTTTGATGACTATATCCCTTTTTTATACAGAAACCCAACAATACTGGTGAGAAAGTGGCCCCTTCTTTAAGATGCATTTGCCTAAATACAGTGAACTATCTGCCGTAGAGGCGCTCCAGTGTTCTTTCTATACAGGTGCCAACACCCCACTATTATCGAAGTGATGTTTAAAGTCACGTCCCTCTGACGTCCCTCCCTCGTGACGTCCGAAACAATATTAGTGGCTGAACTGTGATGTTATGAATGGTCGCAGATTCAGTTTCCTGCAGCGACGTGTGGGTGATAAGAAGCTGGAGAAGAAATAGAGACTCTAGGACGACTACGATGTGCAGCTGTGGAGCAGGAAGAACAGTACAGTATGTCTCGATGCATCAGTATTAACAATGCAGTAACGTAATCATATATTGGTCACAGGGACAGTTTTGGTGCATGAACATGTACTTTTACTGTTAATATTTTAAGTACATTCTGCTGTACTTCTACTTCATTAGGGTGTCAATCACAATGCATATTTTTGCATTGTGGTATTACTGCTTTTACTAAATCAGAAGAGGTGGCGATTTGATTACAGCCATTAAACTGCAACTTATCTGGACCAGTCACTTAGCCTGTCTCACAAACATGGTGTCCACCACAATGAGTAATGGAGACTGCTGATTAAAAAAAGACTGGAATGCGGAACACAGCTCAAGGTAAATGCTTATGGTGGTACAGAGAGAAAGAGGGAGACTGAGGCCGGTAGGCGAATGGAATGACTTATTTGTGGGGGAAGAGGGCAGCAAGAAACATGAAATTAGCACAAATAGATTATCTGTCGACTACAGGCAGGCCTGAGAGCAAGCCAAGCACTGTGGAGGGACAGGAGGAAAGAGAAAAAAAGCAGATTGACTTCTTGTTTGTTCCTCCCTTAGGGGAGATCCGATAGAGCCATCACTCACCAAACTGCTGATCTGTAGTTGAAACAGCTGTATCCAAAACACACATGCACTGAACTTCACTGTAATTAGAATGCACCAAAAGCATGACCCATGCACTGTGGGAGAGAAGAACTGTCTAATCTTTAACAGATGGTATATTTTCATATGCCTTAGATAAGAGCCTGCCTTTATCACATATAATGTTCTAGTGTGGACTTGATCCAGAAATATAAAGAGTAGAAGCAGTACTTTAGTCATGTAATATAATATCATGTAAGATAATTCATCCCCAGTGATTATGTGCTGTAGTTGATTGTCGTACATTGGGCAAGTGCTCACAGATTTTCTCCTTCATTAAGATGCAGAGATTTCGACATTTTGCTGGTCAAACAGCAGAACTACATCGATTCTGCACTGTGCTCCTGTAACACTGTCAGACTCATGACAGATGGTTTAAAGAAAAGGATCCATGCAGCACAAGCACATATATTGTCTTTTGTTAATCCACACATTTTCTCAAAACATGGTGCCTACATTACCCACAGTGCAACTCAGCTGCCAACAGTTCACCTGCAGACAGCTGTTTTACAATAGTAGTAACTTTCATATCCTTGAACTCCACACCCCTAGATTTTATTATTATGGAGTCTTCAGACAGAACAAACGCTGTTCATAAGAAGCTTCTTGCTGTGCACATAATTTCAAATCTGACTCTAGTTATGATTTTATATGTGACACTTTTGTTAGCACAGGCGTGTGTAATGGCTGTTAGTAAATTAACCTTCTTGTGCATACCCAATTTGCTGGGAAAGTTGTGGGAAACATGTATAGTTGACTCTTTCTAAACAAAAAAGATAAATTTACGAAGCTCATTTGTGAGTGCTCACCTGTAAATTTAATGGACTTTTGCTCCTAAATAAAAGCTCACTAAAAAAGACAACAAAGACCTTGCACCCTTTGTTTAACATTAGTCTGTTCTTTCAACAGGTTTTGAATTGAAGTTCCACTGTATGTGAGATCAGGTCTAACATACTCAGGGAGCATTAAAACAGAAATGTGAGTTGTCCACAACAATATCCTTCCTTGTTCTTCATCAGCGTGTGGATTCACAGTCACTGAACAAGACTTTCTTTCCATGAGACTGAGGGAAATCTAAAGCAGGAAAAAAGGTTGGTCCATTTGATAACCAATTTACCCCTTGAAGTCTACCCTGCAGTATAAGTGACTGTGAACACTTGAGGTTGCTTCTGACCTTCCCTGATAGTGCCCATGGCACATATATGCTTCGGAAATTGAATCACAGTTCCCACTGCTGCAAGGGTAAATTGGTCAAACAAACCTTCCTTTCTGTAGCTTGTATAAATTCCATTTCCAGAAAAGTTGGGACTTTTTCTAAAATACAATAAAAACTAAAATCTGTGATTTGCCACTTCACTTGAACTTTAATTTATCTGACACAAGCAGATTTTTGGTGTTTTCACTGATCCACTGAAATCTATTTTGTAATAATATAAGCAAATTTAAATATATTAAAATAGAGATTAATGTTGAAACACACTCAAAAAATACATAACAGAGCCAAAATAAGACTATAAAGTTTATAAAATATTCAAATAACACCATTCTGGATGATTCCAAAATTAGCAGAGTAATTGGAAACAGGTGATGGATGGAAAGAGTGGAAATTCTGTGGTACAAGAAGTCCACATTTCAGCTTGTTTTCAGGAAAAATGGATGTTGGATTCTCTGTGCCACAGATGAAAACTAGAATATCAAGACTGTTACCAGTGAAAGGTTCAAAAGCCATATGCGGGTGCATCAGTGGCCACAGCATGGCTGAGTTGGATACAGTATGTGTGAAGGTACCATGGATGTGGAGGAGATTTTAAAGAGGCATACTGTATGCAGAAATCAAGGTAAAGTCTTTTCCAGGAAGTCAATGGCTATTTCGGAGCTATCGCAGAGGAGAATTGAACAACAGCAACCAGGAACTGTTGAGCAGCTGAAGTCTTGTATCCAGCAAGGATGTACAAATATTACTCTTGCAAAACTGCAACAATTAGTATCCTCAGTTCCCAAACAATTAAAAAGCCTAATAAAAACAAAAATGAAAACGAAAACACTAAACTTGCTTATATTCACAAAATACACTTAAGTTATTGAGTGGAAACAATGAAAATATAGTTTTTCTACTTTTGTCAAATAAATGAAGGCTCTAGCAAATTAAGAAATTACAGATTTTATAGCATTTTAGAGTCCAAAATTTTGTAAAAGTTTGTATTTGACTGTATGTGACCAGGCTCAAAAAAAGCTGGAAATTTTATTGATCATGGGGCATATATTATTGTTGATGCACTGCAACACTGGGAAACAGGTTTAGAATTTAAAACACAAATAGAAATCTGTTGCCAGGAGATTATTTGAAATTATAAAAATAGTGCCCTGATAGATTTTGACAATTAAAAAACTAATATGGTGATAAAAAACAAAATACCAAACATTTCACCTACAGTTCTTGCTATGAGGTCAATTATTTGGTTTGTGGTGCATAGTGTATTTCAAAGGTATGTATTTGATATTTATCCCCTGAATAGCAGCAGAGGAAAGGAATGGAGCTGGGTGTTCAAATTTAATTCAAGGCAGGGACCTGGAGCCTCTTCAGAGACAACTGCACAGGAGAAATGGAGCAAGGCAGGGTGGTGGGGGACAGAGCCTGACAGAGAGAAACTGAGAAAGAGATCCTTTAGCAACCTGAAACTTGTCCAGCTTTAATTACACTGTATTGATCACAAGAGGGAGGGAGGAAGAGGGGGGCAAGCAAAAAGGGGGAGAGACAGTTGGGGAAATAGTTGTAGTTACTGTAATGCATGTAAAAAAAAAAAGAGGCAGAGCAATTATACCAAAGTCATACAGTAGATAATTAGAAAATCCTTCCAACTCCTCCACACTTCCTCTCTCCACAAAGCCATTTAACACTGCTAATGCAATGAAACACTGAGGGTGTCAAATTCATTTAAGTCACTGGGCAGTTTGTATTGTTCACATTCATCTCTCAGCTCCATGCTTGGTTTGATTTAGAATTCTTTGCATCGATTTTTTCCCCCTCAGTGCCTTTGGTCCTGTGCTTTCTTGTAATTGCCCACAATAGAATGCTCATGCATGACACTTCTGGCTTCCCAGTAACAACTTCAGCTACATGTAACAGATGCAGAGATGTCTGCATAGCGCTGCTTCTTCCCCTTCTTTTTCTATATTTTCTAGGCTGACCTACTTTAGCAAAGAGCTTAGGTTTCTTTCTGTGTTTCTCACATTGTTGTGGCAAGGGCAGAAAATCTGCAAGCTCTCCTACTGTATTTCCCTCCACACACACACACACACACACACGCACACAAAGGCTGATGGCAGCTGAGTCCAGCACAGTGAAATATGCCAACCTCGCTGCCCCTGCAAAATCACTCCTGCCGAGTCTTGCAGAACTGTATTCTATGGGTTAAGGAGCTTGTGTCTTGTATACAACACATGAAGAAAAGGGCCGGGCAGTGATTCACATGGGAGGTGGGGAAACGGAGAGTGATGCCTCTCTTTGTAGAATGTATCTCATTATGGCTGAACTGTGTGTTACCTTTGGTAAACAGTGGGGAACATTTCTCAGGCGAGCGTCACTCTAAAAGCAGCGGGCTGGTAAACGGCCGTGGTCCGATGGTAGCACACAGCCGTTGCTCAAATCTACAGCCCCACAGGGATGTATGAGTTCGGTCATGATTAGTCAGATAGAATAAATAATCTGCACATATGACAGCCCCCCTCATTTCAGCAGGTGTTGAATGGATGTCCCATCCAAGTCTTTTGTGTTAGTAAATTCCCTGTAGTTATTTTTGCTGAATGACCTTCTCAATCACGAGAAATGTCAAAAATTCAATTTCTGAGCGAGGCATTCATTATCATAGCCCCTTGTGCCCAAGGGTACCTGCAAATTTACAGTGCATTAGAGCAATGCATAGAGTGGCTGAACTCCATTTTAATGGCATATTAAGGAAATCAACAAATTAGAGATTCATTTAATAGCTTGAAGGCTTTTGGCAATATTAATATGACTAATGTTACAACAGCAAACATATTATTACAATACAACTACTCTATGTATTAGCCAGTGTTGTAGAATGACAACAACTGAAGTCTCATTACTTTTTAAAAATGACTACCTGATGCTAACAGACTCTTTTTCAGCTTGGTTTATTTTTTGATTTATTTTCCCACACAACTACACTGGTTAGAGCAACTGATGTCTGCTGTGAGGACACTAGCAATGTTTCTATTTGTAGTCATCTCCCCGAGCCTATCTTGAGGCCGCGGCACACCGCTGTGACACAACCACTGTTGTGAGCCACAGTCTGGCAGCCCGGCTTTAACACTTCCACCCATATCCTTGAATTGTTGTGACGTTCTCTCATGTGTGAAGAGTGAAACAAGAGTAATTAAATCTTCATTCCTCTGCTGCTTACGACCATATTCACATCTGTCCAATTGAAAAACCACATGGTGTAAAACAGATCCACTTAAGGCTATGCCCCAGTGGCTCTTGTAGCAGCAACAAGAAGCTGGACAAGCTTTTGTCTGCATTTCCGCTAACAGTATAATGCCGTCTTGTTTTCATGTTATATGACCCCCTGTGGAATCTGTAAATCAAACACTAATTACAACGTGCAATGACCTGATGTCTGAAATGCTACCTCTAATGCCTTCCATGGGCTAATAGACAGCTGAGTGAATGCTGCGTCCAAAATAGAGTGCTTCAGCAAGCCATAAGCAGCTTAGTTAATTAAGACATGCTGACAACTGATGAACTCTGCAAATCATTATAGATCCACTCCCTAATTGGAAAGAATGGTAACGGCAAATGCATTTTTCTCTACTACTGGGTAGCTGTGCTGTCACTGCAATAAAACCACAGAAAAGCCACTGAGATATCAGCCCATAGAATCATCAGGAGATCTTCTAGCTTAAGTCCTTCAGAGTATTAGTCCAGCCATGGCTGATTAATCTGAGTTTATCGAAGACCCCTAATACCACCTTTTTAATTGATTGCTGCAAAGTCTCTTACAAATTAGCCTGTAATCACATTATCAAAAGCAACAGACTTTCACATCTGCGGCTTTTGGGTTCCCTAGGGATATGGGACCCATGGGCAGTTACCCACTTTACTCAGATGGTAATCCATGATGAATTCAGGTCTTACCTGCCCTGCACTTTGATGTCAGAAATGGCATAGAAGTATCTAGACAAGTTGTTCTCGTCCACCATTGTAGCTCCAGTGGCGGGCCGGAGAAGGCGGATTCTCAGGTCTGTGATGGTAAAGAAGTCCCGCAGGTTCTTTGTAGTGTCCAGTTGGCCATAAAGTGAGGCCATGTTGTGGAGCCGGGGCCCAGCAAACAGCGCAAATCGGTCCTTGATCTCAAAGCGTACAGTTTTGTCATACTTCCACACATAACCTCGTGAATACTCCTCAGTGCAGATGATGTCCAGCAGGGTATGCTGGGTCAGGTCCTGTGCTGTCTTGGGCTCCATGGTGAAGGCGTCCAGGCAGTCAGTGGCATAGAACTGATATGGCTGCCAGGTTCGTCCATAATCCAGAGATTTCTCTAGGACCATCTGTTCGGGCCGGCCCGACTCGAAGGTGAGGACAATGTCGTCAGTCAGCTCAATGGTCTTGTTCCAAGACAGCGTGATGTTGACCAGGAGGGCCTTTGGGTATTTTTTCCAGGATGTGGACTGCCAGAAGGTGGTGGGGTTACGACCCTCGTTGTCAAACATGAGCTCTGGAGGGTGGGCGAGCTCCTCAGTGCTGGCGTCACATTCGTTATTACACATATAAGGGTTCTCCTGCAATAGAGAGAGAGCAAAGAAACAAAAAAGAGAGAGGAAGAGAAAGAAAGTGGTTAGTTGTGGCCTGTTAAGTTGATTATTATGAAAATTCCAAAATTCTCACTTAGAAATGTTACTATTCCCCTGCGTGCACCTCTGTGCCGTAATTGACCAAAGGGATATAAAACATTCAAAATATATTCACAAAGCAATTTCATGAACTGAATATGATTTGAAATATGAAATTTATCAAGGCTTGGTTGAAAGGGGCCTTTGGAAAAACATTTGTCCGATTTACCACAAATCATTACCAGGCGGTGTTCACTCCACGCTCCCCGGGGGCTCAGTCTAGCTGTCAGGGGGAGGAGGCACTCCTCCAAGAGGACCTTTCAAGTGCTACAAGCTCCAATTTATCAGGACAAGATAATCCACTACTTGATTAGGTGAGAGATGTCACCCTGTGTGTGTGTGTGTGTAGAAGTAGTGGTGAGCAAACAGGGACAGCAGCAAGCTTCTGATGTAAGACAGTCTAATGAAGCAGTGAGGCAGAGATTGAGTAAGTTAAAAGGAGAAACAGCTCCTATTCAGCTAATAGGCATTGTAAGTTTTCTCTCGTCCTCCAAGGCAAGGTGACAATGAAACAGGGCTCAGTCAGGCCTTCTGACTGTTGGAGGGCCCCATTAATATCCTGTCTGGGACCATCCCCTGCAGGCTTCTCCCAGCACTGGACAGCGGTGGCTAGGAAGTGACCGAGGAGAAAGAAGGCAGTGGAAAATTCCACTTGGGTTTTAGTCGACCGTTCATGGTGGGAGGTTAGGTGTGCCATTAACTGCAGCATCTGGTGCACCGCGTATCCACAGACAGATGTGTGATAACTCATATACGACAGTTATGCCTGCTTAGGGGGTTTCGACAGTCTAAAAAACACACTTGGCATGCTGAATGACTGACCGTGCTGCTGTGGTTTGTTGTAAATGTGGCTTCATCGAGGGAGACCTAAAGTTGTTATTCAGTGACAGTGGAGAACTCCGCTTAGAGCACATATATTTTTGGGAGGATAACATGTTTCTTTCCTTGTCCCAGTTAATTATTAACTACTGTACTAGTACTAGTGTGTATTAGGAACTGAAAAACAGGACATTATAGGAACTAAAACAAATTTATCAAAAAAAAAATTATTTTATTTATTTTATACACAGTAAGGGAAGGTAACTTTTTTAACAAATTATCATTTTTAATATCATTTTTTTGTATTTAAACTATTATTTTTGCATAATTCACGCAGTAGGTAATGACACCCGACTACGCCAGTCGGAGGTCAATAAAATTAATGTTGCATCGGTGTGTAACTATGCAAAAACTATGTCGGACTCCGTAGTTTTCTCTGGTCCCCTTCCTAATCTGATCAGTGATGACATGTTTAGCCGCATGTCGTCATT
>JAUMHL010000013.1:31064538-31117796 GCA_032362345.1 Sandelia bainsii
ACCTTACACTGTAAAGTGCCTTGAGATGACTTATGTTGTGATTTGGCGCTATACAAATAAAGTTGAATTGAATTGAAGTAACTAAAGCTGTGAGGCAAATGTAGTGGATTAAGTTTCACTGAAATGTATTGGAGTATTTTTCGTCATAATTCACTACAGTAAATCTAACAAGTAAATGCAGCTTACACTGTAAATGGATGATACAGACTGGTCTGTGCCAAGAGGCCAAGCTGTAAGCGCTACATTTGATTGGAGTAATCTTAAGCAGACACATCGTAGAGCATCTTTGTGTGAGCGGTTCCATCATGTCTGAGGTCAAACGCTTTGTACCTTCAAGTCTGAATCAGGCAGATCCAACGGTCAGCTATTACACTAACGCCCACACTCACTAACTGCTGTCCTCACCGGCACATCTCTGTAATCAGACAAAGATATATCTCTATCGATCCCTGTGGCCGTGCAGCTGAAAATCTGCTGCGTGTAGCACCTGGCAACCTTGGCCAGACCATCCAGCGTTCCCCAAACACACAGGTTAAAACCCTTTCATTACTGTCTCCTCCGCTCCTCGCCTAACGACAAAATGCTGCCTTTATGAAGATCGATAAGCTCACTGGTCAGCCCGGGGAAGAGAAAGGAGATAAAATGCTGAGTATACGGCCTCGTGAAAATCAATGACAAGAGTTCTGTGTTTTACTGTAGGGCACCACTAAGGCCTCTGTTAGCTGATTAATGGTTTGGCAAACATGAACCTTTCTGTAATTACAAAAGATGTTTCTATTAATCCCAGTGTGATGATAAGTTGCCATAAAGTCATCAGAGATAACAAAAGGCAGCAGCTGAGGTGGCTGGAGCGGGTAGGTCATGTTAAATTGGCGCTAATAGAGATGCAGTCGACCCACACAAAACACACCGGTTTAATCCGATTATTAGCATGTGATGCAGTGCGATAGAGTGGGACTGCAAATGTGTGTGTGTGTGTGTGGGTGGCTGCGAGTGGATTTCACAAATTATCAGGAAGCTGCTCTGAATTCCTTTGGTGTTTCCCCTTTATTGTCAAACCGTTCAGGCTAATTTCACCAACTGGCTAGAGGAATAAAAATCAACCATGCAGCAACATACAGGATAATGAATTTGACTAATTTCACCCAGCTGCACTTCAAAGACCGGCGTTATTTGTAGTGTTTAGGTCTTGGAGAAGTGTTTTCCACTTGTTTTGCTTTTAGACATGTTACAGGTAGAATAATTAGCCTGAAACGATACTTCACATCACTTGTCTGAGGCAGTTTGCCTCTAGAACACTTGTAAATCAAGGCACTATTCTGGCTGCACTCTGAGATCCTCTGTAACTGCTAAACTTTATGGAGCAATGATTGATATTCTAAAAAATTCTAATTCTTAAGTGAAAACTTCTCTGTTGTTTCTTCTTTAATTGTCCATGAGGTCCATGAGAATGAAACCAAAATAAAATAAACGCACATTATGATTTAATACTTGACTTGAATTTATGAATAACAACTAGATATACATTTTGTGCTGCATCAGTTATTTCCCAGCCATTCTTTTGGTTTCCTCTGTGGTCAGATTTGGGATCCATGAAAAATAAAGAATGGAATATTGTACATATAGAAAAGAAGAGCAGAGCAGATGAGTTACTGATCATTTGACTGTGTCTAGTCTTAGAATAAGATATGACTGTGGTGCCTGACAGCCTTGGTCTGACCACACTGTAACCGCTAATGGAGGATGGGACTTGAGGCAATATAAATTTCAAATGTCGACAAGTCATCTAGATAAATGTGCTCCCACCAATCAAACCAACCTGCTACTTATTTATTGCACACTTCACCTACATGTGCAACGTGTGTCTTGATCTTCTTTTTGGCTATAAACGTGTATTATAAAGAAGCAAAGAATAGAATTTAAAATATAATTAAACTTGCAAATAATATTTCCAGCAAATATTGGAGCAGGATTTTTATAACATTTCCGAATGAAGGCCATCTCTCAGGAAAAAAGTATTCATTATTATTATTATAAAACAACCTCGGCGGCTGGTCTCACAATAAAATGTCATCAAAACTTCATCTCCCCTCACCCCCAACCCCATGGTGAGGTAGCATATGGGTGCAATTATTCCCACCTTGAATGCACAATGTAAAAGGGAGGTACTGAAACACTTCTGCTGGGCCACAAGGACAGACCTGTGCAATAATACAGTAACATATGGTACAAATATTGTCACTGTCATTATTATTTGCATTCGTAATTTAAATAGTTGCATTCAGAGTCATTCACTATCACTGCATTCACTATTTCTAATAGGTGGGAAATTTCCATGTTTCAGCTACACTAGTTGGAAATGTGGTTGCAGCCCCATTTAGCTACTACAAAAATATTTCTAAAGATAATGATTTTATTAGGTCAAACTGAGGCTTTACATTCTGTTATAAGGTGCTGGGAGAGGACAATCTGATGTTTTTGGGTGGCTGTGCCATCTCTGGCCTCTCTCTGACCACACCCTGGCTGGCTCATTCCACATTTTTACCTCTTCCATTTGTCAATATAAAAAAGGGGTTAAAAATGAATTTGGAACCATATTTCATGTAACTGGCCTGACAGACAACTTCTACATCAGACAAAATTGCATTCTTAGTAATAGTACAGTGTAACCATGGTGCATATGTTCCATCAGCTGCAGTTTCTTATGCAAAAGATTTGTGAATGAACATCTGTGCTTATAGTGGACAAGAAAAATTGCATGCGATGTCATGACAGCACTAACATGCTAGTGTAAATGAGTTTTCTGGTGATGCACCACACTGGATTCAATAAAACATATAAATATATAAAATAAAATGTTTGCCATCTTTTGCATGCAAAACCAATCCAATATTGCATGCAGAGAGTTTGGTACTGACACTGATATTTTAACTTACAATATACAATAGCACCAATTATCAATCATTCAAATCAATCAAAAATTGATTTTTTAACATATACCTCCTATGTTAAACATTTTGCAGAAAATGTAGAAAGAGTGACAGAATTTCTTGAAATGAAGATGATTCATTTCCATAATGCCAACACTGATTTAAGTAGTGTTTCAACATTTATGTACATATGTACTACAGCATTAGCAAATAAATGGCAAAATATTACTGCATCAACAATGCAAAATGTCTCCCAACATCTACCCAGAAAGGCATAATCTCCTTTCTTACAGCTATCCAATTCTCTTCCATGTTTTCACCTTCCTCTGCAAGGTGTGCGCGCGTGTATATATGTGCATGTGTGTGTAAGACGGGGGTGGGGGTTAAAGCCATCCCTGCTGCTTTAATGAGACCTTGTGTTCCACGATAGATTTCTTCACCCCGACCCAGGGGCTTGATTGAAGCAGTGCTCTCTCAATTTCAAACCCCTCTCTCTCTCTCTCTCTCTCTCTCTTCAGACATGCCAGCATCTTTACTGGATCTCCTCTCTCTCTCTCCCACAGTGAAGGGTGGAGCAGACAGAGGGGCTTAACCTGGACGTGGAATGAATATTGGATGCCAGTGTGACAGATTACAGTGGTAATAGACACGCAGGCCAAATCCTCACAAGGATTACAATCATATTTTCAAATGGCTCAGGGTCGGCCGGAGGTCGACCAGCCTGGACCGTGGTCAACAAGGCGACGGGGGTCGGACATGAGATCACGCGCGCACACACAGTTATACAAAAAGACTGTGCTATCGGTGTATGTCTGAGAGAAGGCTTACATTTTCATAGATTTTGACAAATAATTTTTACAATTACCTTCAGGTCAAACTGTTTAAAGCAGAGGGCACTCTTTGATAATTAATAGACTATAGAAGGCTGAAGATGAAGGCATTAAACTTAAATATATATAATATGTATATATTAAGATTTGAAATGTGCATATTCCACATTGTTAGAATCAAACAACATGACTTTCATGTTTTACCTTACTAACAGTCACATTTGGGGAATTTGCTTGTTTTATTGAGGAGTACACTACAGTAAATACTATAAATACATTTCTGCAGACTGGAAACAGTGGCAGACAGCTAACCTGGCTCTGCAAAAAACGGTTACAATGTCTGTCTAGCAGCGACTAAATATAGTCATATATGTATACAGTACATGACTATAAATATATAGGTACAGAAAAGTAAAAAAACAAAAAATGATAAGGAAGTTAGTGTTGACCCTGGTCTCTGCATGGCATTTGTTGCACCCCTACATAAACACACAGGTTACAGCAAAAGAACTAGTGCTCCTCCAGTCCTCAGCAGCTTGACGGCTGTGGACTGACACCTTGAAAAATCCAACAGAAGAAATATGCTGTTTTGAAGCACGACTGGGGAAAATCCAATAGTGAACTAAGGCAGAGAGCTGCACCGTTCAACCACCTTAAGCGCCACTGTGTGGGCCGTCCAGTCTACTGAGGGGAGGTTATGAGGCGAGACGATGTGTAAATGTCCTCATGTTGCGTTCATCACAATCAGTGGCATCGATTTAGAAGATTTATGAGCCCTAAAACAATAGCAGAGGAAGCCAGTGCACATTCAGGGGATATAAAAACAATTTTATATTCCATTATCTTCTGTATGGCACAACGAGCCCCACTGGGTGCCACTGCAACATGGCTGGAGGACAGGACGATATCCCCTGCTTAAGAGATGGTATATTTATGAGAGTGAGGCAAGTACACACATCAAGGGCTACAGCCAAGGGTTGTTTGATGTCTTTAAGTGTGTCTTTTAATACAGGCTGTTAACTTGACAGATAAATGCTACAGTACAACAGCACAGCTCTTTCCAGCTATTGCAAATGTTACCCATTACCTTTAGCAAAGTATTTCACCTCTTTATTTCTTTTTGCCTTTTATCCATCTGGACTTTATGTGGAACTGGTCACAAACATTTTTAGTGTTGTATAAAATTGTGAAACTGCTAATCCTCTTTGGTATACAGTAGTTTGAAATAAAAACTATACTTTTGATGGTGATATTGCTGCCCCCAACAAATCCGGAATGGATCACTGTTATTTTCCACCGTTTCCAAGACAAGTGTCATTCATCTTTTATTAAAATGACATTTCTGCTGTGAGTCAATACACCAGGGCATGATCGATCTGCTGGCTGCTGCAATGCTACACCTCTCAATCAAACTGTCCTGTCAGATAACATGAAGACTTTGGAGTTTTTCACTATACATTAAGACTTGAAAACAATCCCAGCCTGTAGCCATGATTATCCCTTATCTCTTAGAAGTGAAATCCCTCATGAGTTGACATCATGATGCCGAGGTTACAGTACATCACACTCTCACTGCTACTCCATCCCCCACTGCCATCTCTCCATCCGCTGGTATTTTTAATGGTGTAATAACACTACATGTACAGAAGCCCTCCAGAGAGACATGGATCACTGTCACCTTGACCAAGCTCAGAGGCTAGCCCCAGCACTGGGAGCTGCCCCAGCTTCTTCCCTATGGATGCAAACATTGACCGGCCTGCAGCAATAAGGCTACCGTACAAATTAGTCCCAGATCATTTATTGTCCTGCTGCCAGTGGGGAAAAACTCTAAAACACAATGGGATATTTGAGCTATACCAAAAAAAAATGTGTTTCAGTTATTGCTCATATCGCAAAGCACAGGACCAAGATTCTGTCATTTGCACAAGACTGTCTAAAGTCAAATTCAACAACCCCAACAAGACATTTGCAATTACAATATGGAGTGATAAAAATAGCCACTGCAAGAAAAGCCTTTAGTTTGCTAAACTTAATCTGGAGTTCCCTCTCACCTCTTGGGCTATTACAAACCTGCTCTTGGTGTGATCTTTGCTGGTCAACCACTCCTGGGGAGGGTAACAGTCAGCGCATTTACATGCATTCAAGTAACCAGTTTACTCAGAAAAACCAGGTTTCTCAGGTATTCGAGTAATGAGTTTGCAACATGCACTTAAGAAACCTGGTTACTAGAAATCCACTAGAGAGAGACACACAGTTACATAACTCTGTTTTACAGTGCAAACTGTCTGAATTAAAGAAATACACGACGAAAAGTGACTTATTTAAATGTCTGTCCTGTAGACAGACATTGTGGCAGTGGCTATTTTTATCACTCCATATTGTAATTGCAAATGTCTTGTTGGGGTTGTTTGTGTTGGTTTGAGTTTTATTTGGACTTGATTTAAAAATGAGGCAGCATCGCTCTGTGTAATGACTTCCTCTTTCATCCAGCTGCTCCTCTCTGCTGAAAGTAGTAGAGTGAGTGTCTGCAGCCTATATCCTGCACATGCACTTTCAGAAAATGCAGATTAGAAACCCAGTTACACGTATACATTGGTAAGTAATCAGAGTTCTCTGAGCTCTACCTGGGGAAATCAGGTTTCTCTAACCCTCAACCCTGATTACAGAAACCAGATTTCCTGTTTACATGATAGTTAAGGGGCGGCATGGTGGTGTAGTGGTTAGCACTGTCGCCTCACAGCTAGAAGGAACCGGGTTCGATCCCTGGGTTGGCCGGGTGCCTTTCCGTGTGGAGTTTGCATGTTCTCCCCATGGTGGGTTCTCTCCAGGTACTCCGGCTTCCTCCCACCATCCAAAAGACATGCATGTTAGGTTAATTGGTGACTCTAAATTGTCCGTAGGTGTGAATGTGAGTGTGCATGATTGTTTGTCTCTATGTGTCAGCTCTGCAATGGATTGGTGACCTGTCCAGGGTGTACCCTGCCTCTCACCTGATAACAGCTGGGACAGCTTGACCCAGTTAGGAAAATGGATGGATGATAGTTAAGAAATCAAATTACTTGAGAAAGCTGACTGTAACCTGGTTACTTGAGTGCATGTAAACATGCTGAGTGCTGAGGAAATTAACAAGTGTAATTTATTAGGTTGATGAAAAGTTTAACCTTTCATGCTCCACCGTCCATAACGTGGCCCGATGAAAATGGTTCACAAATGCCTTTAAGGTGCATTAACAGGCTTTAGCAGACTGAAACAAATGTATCACATACTGTAGGACAGCAAAGTTTAGTTTAAGACTAAAGCCTAAAGCTACAATAAACCAAAACAAAATACAAGAGTCCATGAAATAAAAGCAAAACTGAATCTAATTAAACCACTGGTGGAACTAATTAAAACCCAATAGAAATTCAGAAAGAATCCAAAAATATGTTCAAAATAAAAATTGCTTTATGGCTTTGTGCCACCGAACACAGGAGTGTACAATGGAGTCCATCATGGTTTTTTTTGCCCTGGAAGCTCTTGTGTACAGTTAAGTGCCATCACATTTCACTCCTAGCAAAGCCTTTTCAATCAGTCTCCTGTCATTAAGTTTCACCCCTCATTAGTGGCTCTACAGACCTCCACAAGCACATGGAACGTATTCTTGTTAATGAGCACTTCTGTGACTCGGTCAGCAGTGGCCTGAACAAGCACCCTGTAATTATCTCAAAGGGTCTGCAGAATGAGGTGAGGCAGTAAAAAGAATTTTTTTTTTCTGTATTCAGAATATTTCTATTTTCTTTGCTTCAGTCTTTAGGGTCTTTGATTTTATTTATTTTTAAAAGTCAAAGCTTTTCCGAGATGATTAAAATCAATAGTGTGGTAAAGCTCGGCATTCCCAGTGTGGATATTTAACTGTGCAGAGCGTAGTTGGGATTCAGCTCCAGGCCTCTGTGTCAGATCACTGAAGGTCTATTTAGTCATTCTACAGGGAGACTTTCTTCTTTTTCTTTTCTCTTTATTCTGCTTTCTGTCTCCTTCCCCTTCCCTGCATTTTTTTTTCTTACCACTGAGTCTGAGAAAATGATTGGCAGACGACTCCTGGGAAAAAGAGCCCGGACCTTTTCCTCTCTCCGAGCTCGCAAGATCACAACACTCAAACACACTGACAGCCAAAGTGGCCGCTCACACACACACACACATTCTTCTGAAAGGAAGTCACAGAACGCTGAAGTAAAATAAGGGCAAACACACACACACACACACACAGGAATCAAGTTGGCAGTATGATCGTTGACAGCTTTGTATATATTCAAAACTTGGCAGAGAATAGACCTTTTGGATTTTTGTCTTCAAAAATGCTCAATAAACCACCTGACCCAGGTTATCAGCAGTGGGTAGGACGGGGGTAGAGTTCAATAGGGTTGGGAACTCCTGCTTCAGTAAATAAAAAACTCCTAAGAGTAACAAATCAAATACTTAAATAGGTCTTCTCCTCCATCATACTGTATAACATTAAAAGCACAGACATGATACATCAATTATCTGCACTGCTTCCTCTTTACCCCCTGTCAGGCTAAAAAAAATTAAATAAATCCTAAAAATTGGAAGATCTGAACAGTCTGTAGCCATCAACAATGAAACACAAGTAGATCCATTTGATTCCATGACAATAACTTGAAGCATCTGGTGCCATCATAATCAAAGCCCCAAAAAGGGAGTCAAGGGTTCTCCGCCAGCTGATTGTCTCTGAACTCTTGATGAGATGCCATTTTACAAGATGAGATAAGTGAGGAGTGGGGTGGGTGGGTGGTGATGGTTATAAAAAAATACAAAAAAGGAAATCAAAAACTTTAACAGGGCCAGAGGGAAATACTTCACTAATCAACTCCACTCTGCTGAAATTATAGATGAATTAAGCACTCTGTTAGTGATTAATTAAACCAAGAGATTCAAACTAATGAGACCACACAGTGCAGTGTGCATGTAAGAGAGAGAGAGAGAGAATGTGTGCGTGTGTCTGTGTGGCGAGTGTGCAGCCTGGCCTGTAAAATTTCTTGTGGCACCAAACACTGCAGATGCACTTTGGTTTCAGGCTGCAACCCACTTTCAAGGCATTCGATGCAGCAGTGGCTGCTCACAGGCGGTGCTCATTAAGTAGTCAACAGATAAGAGTAAGATAGTTGATATAGAAGCTGAAAATGATCTGCAAAGTAACATTGATTGTATTGTGTGTATTATTTTGTGGAAGATTTAATGTTCATTTCACACATTCCACGTCCTAAATGCCAGCACCTGCCTTCACATTTAATAGGCATAATGGAGGTTGTCGGGAATTATGCAGAGTGCTTTATTTTCTGTTTTTAACAAGCCAGTGCAGGGCTTTAACAAATGGTGCTCAAGTTTATCAGACAACATATTATAACCTAATATTTAAACTGTATCTCTGTGAATCAAATCATAAAGCATGCTTTGTATTTGAATCCCACCAGTAAAAAAAATATGTCTAAAAGGTGACAAAGTAAAAGTTACCATTGATGGTTGAGGTGGAAATGAATAATAGAAATAGAAAAAGAGGGATGTTTTAATAGTCAGTCAGAGTTACAAAGAGGTTACAACTTTCATTTAAAGAACAGCAACCCTGTCTTCCTGTCTGTACGTTCCTGTGCAGCTAAAGCAGTGCAAAATAAATAAAATCCAAACCCCAATTACATTTTGGTAGGAAATGTAATCAATGGATGCATTATGTGAAAAAAGAAATTGAGTCATTAGCATTGAAAAAACATTAGACTCTTAATCAACTATACCATCATGACGAAACAAAACTAGATCAGTTATATTTATAATAATAATTATTATTATATTTTATTTGTTACTCTAAACTCCACACTATAGACCAGTAGGTGACAGTAATGCACCTGTAAGCTGGTTTGCTGCCCGCCAATAAAACCCAAAGAAGATGGATTACATTACGAATGAATGAACGAATAAAGCGCTTCACTTATTAATAATAACACAAAATAACACAAGCATAAGAAAAGTTTAATAATGCTGTGGTCACAAAAACTGGATGTTGTACTACAAGACTGGATATTTCAGTTTAGTATCAAGTATTTGCAACTTGCCATTTACTTTACATATCCTCATTATGTTCATATAAAACATCATTCCAGTTGCATTTATGTTCCCTACAAAACATATATGTTTGCAGTTCAGTTGTATAGAAACGTAATTTGTAGGAGACTGGGATGATATTATTGCATAATTAAGAGATGAGCTTCTTTGTGAACTTTTATTTATTTTGGCACATCTGCATTATGCTATTTGTTCCTGTTCTTCATTTACAGACACTGAACACCATCACATTTTATTCTAAAGTTTATTCTCAACAGATATCACAGAAAGGTCTACACTATAAAGAGCTGTATTCACTGATTGCAGCAGTGTGTGTAAGATGTGTGTGTTCTGATTTGAATAAGTTATGACTGAGAAGATGCGGTTTGAGGCAAATTGTGTCAGGTGACAAGGGAACAAAACAAATATTACTGCAAAACATCAGATGCTGTTCAAATAGTTGAAGTTGTGTTTTACTAAACCTCCAATAATATTATTTACTCTATACTGTGGATTTTTTCCTGGACTCTTCTGCTTTTTTGTTTGCTGCATAACACAAGTGAACATGCTATTTTGTTGTTGTATATAAGCAGCTTCTCTGCTAATGAGAAGTTGCTCAGATTGGCATCAATTCATGTTTTCCCTGGATTTTAATATATATATACACTAACTGCTAAACTGTCTTCTCACTGTGTATAGTATGATCTGGGACACGCACTAAAGTAATATACCCTGGATATACCTTTCCTTGCTTGTAGAGGTGTTAGAAGTAGGTTTCGCACAATGAAAGAGGACAGTGCTGACTGCAGGTTCCCATGTCCTATTTTGGAGTTTGACTATTTCTGAACTCCTACAGAGATACGTATGTGCAATCAAATCTGAATTTGTGCTACTATAGTGAGATTTCAACTTAAACTTCAAATTCTCAGGAAGGTTCACAGCTTCATTAAGAAAAACATTTGGCCAGCTTTTGGTTTTAATTATAAATATGAGTATCCAGAGCCATGTACCGAATCAGATTTATCAACTGTCTCATGTGATTGAGACAATGCATATACACACTCACACTATGCCTTCTGTGTAGAAGGCATAGTGTTACATTCTTAATGTAAGGACATCAAACATCCCTATTTGCAAAAATCTGTTCATAAATGTCAAAGGTAAAAACCACAAACCAGTTTAAGTTGTCACAGAAAAAGGAAAAACTCAATGTTCACTTCAAACATGACGTCCAAAGAGGTGCTGTATAAGTGAAGGAGGCCATCGTCAGGCTGACAAAACTAAATAAACCCATCAGAGAGATAGAAAAAGATTGAGAGTGGTCGAGCCAACACTTTGGAAGAAGGGATTAACCAGCAGCTCAGCAACAGCAAAGGACAACCACAGAAGACAACAAAAGTGAAGGACCACAGAATTCTGTCCAATATGAAGAAGAAGCCTTTCACAACATCAAGCCAAGTCAAGAACACTCTTGTGAAGGTAGCGTGTTATTATCTAGTAGTCTATAGTCTATAGTCAAACAACAATTTCCCCAAGGGGATCAATAAAGTATCAGTTATTATTATTATTATTATTATTATTATTAAGAGTGTTTTGGGCAGTGTTATGGTATGGGGATGGATGGCTGCCAGTGGAACCAGGTCACTGGTGTTTTTTGATGTCCTGACTGATAGAAGTACCAGGATGAATTCTGAAGTATATTGGTCTATTCTGTCTGCTCAGATTCATCCAGATGCTGCGAAACTCATAGGACATCGCTTCAAATTGCAGATGGATAATGACCCAAAACATACAGCTTACTGAAGACAAGACAAATAACCTATATAAACAGCTTTTTTTGTATATGACCAAATGGCTGCAATTCCTCAGTGGTTAATGCCACACTTTTGTCAGACCTCTTGAATTAAAGTTTAAAGTCTTCACTCACATCTTGAGTGTTTCATTTCAAATTCAATATGGTGGTGTACAGAGGCCAAATTCCTAAACATATCTTCGTGCCATTACTTAAGACTGTATGAGAACAGGGAAAGATCACTGTGAACTGTCAATTATTTTATGTATGTATGTTTTCCCAGTTGTTTTCAGCCATATGCCTTCAAGGACAATGTGTTGTCCCCACTCCGTCATTCACTTCATACTGTATAAACACCAAAGCTATTCAATGCTCAATCACTGTTTACCCTCAAGGTGCTTTTACGTGTTTATTCTCACCCTCGGCTTCTTGTTTAGCTATTCTTTACCACCCACACAGTCAATCGCCCCAAAGCAAAGACAGGCATTTTTTTGCCTGTGACTGACAACAGTGATACTGGGGTGCAGCGCCTGTGTTTCCAGCCTCAACAATATCTAAAACCTCTACTCACTAAGCAGAAAAAAAAAATCTCCCTCTTACTCCTGTACGTGCCTCATCCTGTCTTTCCTCCACTACCTCCTCCTTTACTTCTGCTCTCTGAAAGTTGATTTCATCCGACATGACAAGAGTTGTGGAAACTCTGTCACCACCCTAAACATGGCAGCAAGAGAACATCTCGACAGCTCTCGGATGCTGCTTGGGAAATCGGCGATGATGCTCTGCCTCTCCACCGCCTGTTTGACTTCAGCCTTTATCTTTTATTTGAACTACACCAGCAAACTGCTCTGTGCCTACCCTGTTCAGCTGGCCTAGTTTTGATACTGGCGAGGGAGAACGCGCTGATGGTGAGAAAAGGGGAGCTGGATGCTGAAGGGAAAAATTCCTGGTTCAGTGCAGAGAAAAGTAAACATAGTTAACAATTTGGTTAAACAGACCCATTGTATGTTTGAGCAAAAACACCATCTACAAACAAGACACATTATCAGAAGCACTGTGCAGTGCAGAGCAAATAACCACGATTTTTTTATGGTGCAACAGGGATCAACAATGTCAATACACTCAAACGGGCATTCCATTTCAATGTAAATAAGGTGTCACTGAAGCAATGTTGGAAAAAATAAAGTGAATGCATATCACTGCAGAGTATCAAACTTCCATCTTTTCTCTGACTCAACAGTATTGAGGGGCTAGGGCTAAGGTTGAGGGCAGGCTGTAATTCAGTCTTTCTTATAGATCTAATCATCTGTGGCTTTATCAGTTCACTGCCTATATTTGACAGATATCTGTATGTGTCTTTATAAGGTGATGTGGACAAATGTAACATTGACACTATACCTGTGAGGACATTTGTTCTGGACTCTGCAACTTCAAAGAGCTGTGTGAGACTTAAGACATGATTTTAGGGTCTAGGTTAGGACAAAGGTTTTGGTTAGACATTTAACTGTGATAGTTTAGATTAGGGTAAGGGGCTATGAAATGCATTCTGCAACTATAGAAAGACACCGTGTAAAGGTGCTCTAGTATATGTATGTGTTTCACATTTTGATGGTTATGTTGTTTTAGCTTTGGTAGAATTACACAATGCACTGATATAAAGCAAACAAAAATAAATTCACTTTTAGATATGTTCACTTACATTATTCAACATTTATGTAAAATACAAGTATGACATTGGACTTGGACTGAGACCAAAAAATTTGATGAGGGCATCCCTAACAATAATAATCTAATGTGCTTCCAACATTGTTGCAACAGTTTGCATGTCTACCTTTCCTTTTTCAACATGGCTTTTTAGTTAAGTCTGGAAGAATTTATCTGGCCTGTGCCACTGTTGTGGTTGAGTGGGAGAAAAACCCTGCAGCCAGCTTCCAAAATCTGGTGAAAAAATGTTTTCCATAAGATTGGAGGTTTGTATAATATCGTAATAATGTGCATGGTTGAGAAATGACCTATTCAACAATCAAATATGACTGCAGTGTTCAAGTGTCCTTATAGGCTTTGGGGGTACATTGGCATTTTGGAAATGTAAGGCTGTCAACACTGAAAAAGCTCAGACGTTGTGACTTGGCAGTATTTCTTTTTCATTTTTTCCCCACTTGTTGTGCATCAACAAATGTTTCCTCTGTTCCCAGGAAATGTGGTATTCATTTTTATATTTTAGCAGTTAATAATACAAAATAGCCAAATGGACATTCACTGGCAAATCACAAAAAAAAAAAAAAAATCTGGGTTTTACATTATTCTAATCCACAAAATTATGCCTGAGCATACAAAGCTACACACCTTCACACAGTTTAGCAGTCCTATTCACTCACTCTACACTCTGTGTCTGTGTGCTTGTGTGTCTGTGTGTGTGCAGTTCCAGACTGAAACCTTTGGAGAGAGTCTGTTGGCAGCAAACACAAAAGCTTTGCCAAACCTCCTCCCAGTTTTACTTTCTTAATGGGAAAATAGCAGCCAACTTACCTCAATAAATAAAATAAAAAAAGCCCTGAAAACAAGTTGTGGTGATGTGTCAAAGTTTAACATAATTGAAAAGTGTCTAACCATGTCAGGAGTCACACTGGTACTGTGAAAGATAACAATATTGTCTTTTGTTAAACTGTAACCACACCTTTTGTGATGTTCTGTCTCTGACCATTAGTTTATGAAATGATTCTATTATTTTCAAATGTTGGCAACATGGTCACTGTAACCATGGTAGCTGAAGCAGTTTTAAGCAAGAGTTGACATTGCAATTGATTTCTGAACTCTTATGAAAGGATAAACAAAGTAAACTCTGAGTAGATGCACGTAATTGTACAATGCTGTGTCATCAGCATAAAACTTTATCTACTAATATGATACTAATATGATATTAGCTACACTGGAACCAAAGGTGATCACAACCCCTAAAGTGGTAACTTTATTTCCCACTTTGGCTCCCAAACTTATTCAGGGAGATTGGATCCATTCTTAATCCAATGGCCTTTCTACTGTATAGTAAAATATATGCAGCCTAATAAAGTCAAAATGTGTATGGTTTATTGTGTGGTATATTTACCACAACATAATTATTGTAGCTTAAAGAAGATACAGCTTTGTCACTTTTCTCTCTCAGTTTGACTTGGTATGTTGAAAGAGGTTGGAAAGATGACCTGATTGGATTCAGAAGGTTTAGCTCTCCAGCGGGGGAAGATGTGATGTTCGTCTAGGTAACAAAAGGTTGTGTGCTCGTCCTCAAGAGCAATTCAGATGCTAGGGAAAGAAGACAGATAAAAGATGGGAAAGAGCAAAGAGGAGACTGAGAAGGGAGCTTCAGATATTGTGTGCAGTGCGCAGTAGATGTGCGTGTGTGAGCCTAGGTATACCTAAATACATGATATAAGAACAGCAGAAGCACTGAGCATTTGTTAAAATATAAGTTAACCTGGTTGTGTAAGGCCTACGTTTGATGAAAAGTAAAAACTGCATAAATATCAAAGAATTCAGTAGCAAAAGAGGTGAAGAGAAAGAGAGAAATGGACAAGAGTGTACTAAGAAATCCTGGTGTGTCTACCTCAACCTGAATCTCCTCACAGCAGGATCTCTCTACCAGGGGAGGAGAAAAGGTATGATCCAGCAGCCAGGCTGGATCTCAATAATTCAGGCTGATCTGCTCCTGCTCCCAAAACTCACTTCCAAATGCTCAGCATCACACACTGTACATGCATGTAGCTTTTACCTGTACTTCTGCACACATTAACCACCAAAGCCACAGCTCATGGCTGTTGTTACAATAGATAGAGCAGACCTTGTTGGAGGTAATTGAACTGTCAGCCAGTTAAATATTATTGTTTGTTGCTTTCAGAACATTAGCTGATTACTCCACAGGCTCCACTTACGCTGTAGTTTATGGCCAACAATAAGCTTAAATCATTGGCATAATGCTGGTGCAATTGAACATAATGACTGTTTTGCTGTTTTATGTGCAGCTGAGGTATGATACCTCCCTGCATGTATTTTATACCAAAGAGATATGACATGACAACCTGTATCTCAGCTGAAATCTGAAGTTTGAAATGTTTCAATGCAAAAATAGATCTTTCTTATTGGGCTATATCAAAGCAATGTTTCAAATCAGATATTTACCATACATATATGTGTCCAAATCAGAATTGGGTTTCACATGTGGACACTGAAGTTGTGTCCAAAAAACATTGCTTAGTGAACTTTATGCACCCTGCCAAGCACTGTCTTGTCAACAACTCACAGGGTTGTGAGTCACAATGTGATTTAAAGCTTTAGACTTTCTATAATGAACCAGAAAAAGTCCAGATGTGCCAGCAGGGAACTGGTGCCATGTATAGTATACAAACAACAATCGTGATTGTACTATGAGTATCTTGCAGACAAATCCAAAAAAGAAAAATAATTGCAGCAGCAAACTGCAGCAAATGTCAAATCAAACTGGCTGTCAATTCTCAGCAACGTGAACAAAACTCGCTCTATGCCTGGTTGCATTTCCTGAGGGTGTATTTTTCCTTTTTCAGAAGAGGAAAAACAAAGACCATTGTGAGAATATCCACTTGCTAATTTGAAAAGCAAACTAAACAGTGAACACGGCTGACTTGATGACAGCTGTCAGTGTGACAAGAGGTATTATCAGGTGGGATTTAAATCGTTATGCTGGAGGCAGCCAGGCGGTGTCCATAAGGGATTTGAAAAGACAAGGTTTGGGAGGAGAGGGGGTGTTTAGAGGCTGTCACTCAAACATATATCGTATTTCTACAAGGCCTTTATGTAAAAGTTTCTCAGCTGAATATTCATAAGGTATAATATATATAATGGCAGCAAAAAAGGTGAAAAACAAAAACTAAGCAATTATATAACAAAAAGGTAAACATAGGTTTACTGTACAGTAACTGAAACAGATCGAGTTTTCATTTACATATCTTGTGTAATTGCCTCAGGTAGCTGCCATGGTGGTTAGAGAGGAACAGCTGGGTTCATTATGATTAGATCAATGCTTTAAGTGGACACATTAAAGTGTACAAGTATCAAAGTCAGTTAGCACCATGTCATTTCAGCTGCTGTAGCAAGATGTGACAAACTCCTGATAAACCAGGAAGCATCACAGCCTACTCTCAACTTTCACATGCCTGAGCTTCCCAAAAACCTTCTGCAAAAACACTTGTTGTGAACTGTGAAAAAGAAGCACTTGATAATTGATAGCTAAAGCGAGTACTTAACAGGACTGGAGCGAGGCAGTTTAGAGCAAATACCAAGCAAAGTGCGAGCATCATAACATTCTCACTGTGTGCTTCCGGATCCAAGTTAGACATGTGAAAGAGACACAAAGCTCTAACAGAAAAGGTGAGTTATCCAATTATTGATCTCACTCCTAATACATGTTACCAAGACAACACAAGTATGGAGGTAATGGATTAAAACATATTTATACTGTAAATTTTAACTATCAAAGCATCTTTATTTTAAAGAACACTCCTTTTGACTGACTAATGTTTGTTTCTAGTGCCTATTAGTTTGGGAACAGTTTTATTCAGCCCTGTTTATTGTCTGCAGGAATCCCTTTCAAGCTTCGTCTTGCTAAAACTGGAAATGAAAATTGTAGTATTTACAAAACAAAATTCCGCAATAATGTTGTTAACTGATGAATATCAATCCATCCATTCATCAATCATCCAAACCACTTATCCTGTGCTGGAGCCCATCCCAGCTGTCACTGGTTGAGGAGTGGGGTGAATGCTGGACAGGTTGATAGTCTATAGTTTGATTTATGCTTCTGCACTGAATCTACACAGAGCCTATGCATTGTGAGCGTTTATACTTGTGTGCACTGCTGTGTCTGTGTCGCTGTGCAATTACACCAGAAAAAAGGCTACTTGGCAGTGAGGTTATCATAATGATACTCACATACTTCATTGAAATAAAGAATTTGTTGTTGGACAGCTGCATGTCGGCACTACTATGGGGTTTTGGTGTTTTGTCCAAGAACACCTCGATATGTACCTGTGAGGAACCAGAAATCAAACCCCTGACCCTGGACTTCGTAGATGCTTAACGAACTGAGCTAATGCTGCCCTAATAGCACCCTGTTAAGCTTCTTCAGTATTATGTTGAATATTTTTGGTGTAGTACAAGCAGAGTACAAACTGAGCAGATCGTGTTGGAGTTGGAGCTGATAGATGTAAAGCAGCAGTTAGTTTTACTGAAATAACTGCAGCAAGAAGAGAGAGAAGACATCACAAGAGTGGGTCTGCAAGACCACTGCAACGCTACTGAGTGGATCAGTCACAGTTGTTGCGGTCTGTGTAAGGTTACACAACACCTGCGACTTGGAAATGGTTTGGACTTCTTCCCTTTACACTTTGTCACCCCTTCTAACATGTAGTTACAGGAGGACTTGACACGAGAATAACATAAACATAAATAACATCAAAAAACCACAATGAAATCAATTACTAATACATTTACATTTTTTTCAGCCATTTACCAGATACACACATTCATACACCCACTCACCTGAGGAAGAAACACTACATTAAAGACCACTTTAAACAGGTCTGTGGTTTCAATGCTGGAGAAACCACTGGCCTGACACATACTGCTGGACAAAGGGGTCAGCGACCACACAACTTCCACAGACATTAAATCACCACTACAAGATGAAACAAGCTAAAAAGGCAGCCTAACAAGGGTAAGCACTGGTGAGCCATATGCCAGCCTCCGCCTACACTTCCCAGCAGGCACTGCCCTCTTGTTGCAGACCTGTTTGCTGACTGCCGCCAACATTTCACTGGCAGAAATCTTCTGCAAGGCATGCATCCAGTCAGCACAACAGTCTAACACCTTTACTTCAGGAGCCAGTCGCCTTTTATTTGCACTTTATATGCACTGATCTGCAGGAACAGAGTAGATGTAACAGCATCTCTCACGTAATATTTGTGGTGTTTAAATAATATAACATGCTTAAGATTAAAGTACTTACATAATCAAAACAATTAGGCTAGCCTATTACATGCCTATTACTATTCACTATGTGAAACTGTCCATAGACAATGCTTTAACAACCTTTTTAAATTCCATTTAACATTTATCTTAGTGCTTTGTCATTGATAATGTATCTCAGATTGTAACATATAATGTCAACATGGAGCTCTGCAAGAGCTGTCACATTAGAAACAGAGCAGCCCTACAACTTCCAACAAAGACGATTCAGAGGTGAAATCCAGTAGGCTGGCACAGCGAGCGGCTTACTCTGTGTTCTTATCTCTTGGCAGAGCAAAGCTGAGTCGCTCAGTGCCACATGGCATCCGGATACACAGCGAGACACAGTCACACACAAACATGCAAACACACACACAGCACAAAACACACATATACAAACATTGGCTTAAATGATCTACTCCCCAATCGCACTTCCGCAGGTTCAAAACAGTCAGTAGCAATGAATCAGGGGCTCGGGCCAGGTTTTGTTCCATTTTATCATTAACAACAAGGTACAAGCTGGAAATGTAGGTCGTTTCCTCTTTGTTTCACCATCTGATCTAAATCTGGTTGTCTTTCCTCTTTGTTAACTCTTATAGTGAACAAAGTCTATTCTTTTATTAAAATGTGTTACGTTGGCAGCCTAGATAGAAGAGGAGCAGGCTTAAAATCCAAGAACAGGTGGCAAAGTAAGGGTGTGTTTAAAGCAAATGAGTTAAACATTTTTAGCATCACTCTGAACATTGTTCTCTTAGTATCCAGCCACCATAGTCAGATGAGAAAGGAGCTAATACATTTTTACCGAATACTCACAGCAATACATGAGCTGTAGCAAGTTGCATAACTTGCATGTTTAGTCAATTAGTATTCTAAGTAGCACTAATAACAGCTGAATACAGCCAAAAGTTGATTAATTTCACTCAAAACCAAGTGGAAAAACCACAAAAGTGGCAACCTGCTGGTGGCAATAGAGGAAAAGTGTGTGACCAAAGTCATAGGTTTATCATCTTAAAAACTCTAAATGTTTGTACAAAACTCACACAGTTACAAACAGCGGTTCTTCTCCACAAAGTGGCTGAAAGTCTATATGGCCAGTCAGTCAGACAGATCAGAGGTAGTGGCAGAGCATGTAGAGGGAGAGGGTGGAGTATATTAGGGGAGCTAATTAGGGTTATTAGCAGGATGTATTTTATTCAGCTGGGACTTAAACAAATTGCTCAGTCGCTGCAGAGCAAAACTGAAAATGAGTGTCAGAATAAGTGAGGGCACTTAGACGTTTTGCGCAGCCAGCATGTGTTGTGAGACAGTGTGTGGCTTTATACCCGACCTCAGTGGTATTAAGTGACACTAGCGATGTCATGTGTGCTTCAAAATGAATCGCACAATGTTGTGAAGTGTAGTCAGCAGCTCCAACACTAGATGCAATGATTTTGCATGATTAACGGAGCGACAACATCTCATCACTGTAGCTGTGAATCATAGGCGTTAACAGGTTAAAAAATATGCTGTCATGCTCCGTCTTTACCATCAGATGCTCACACTGCTTTGTTGACAAGACAATTCTCTGTGACTTTTCATAATGGAGAGCCAATGGATAGTTTGACATTTTATGAAATCTGTTTCATACACTTGAATGGATCCATATTATTCTCATCTGCTGACCTAATATGAAGCTAACTTAGCTTAGCATAAAAAACAGCTTTTCCCAATCTTTATGCTAAGCTAAGCTAATCACCTGATGGCTGCAGCTTCATATTTTACTGACAGGTGTGAGAGTGGTGTCAATGTTTTCATCAGCAAGAAAGTGAGCAAGTGAATTTCCACAAATGTGAAATCTGGTCTAAATTAAGACTCATCATACACAGAATTTAAAGGCATGGGTCCTTTGAGGAAAAGACAAAGTGAATAACTTCAGTAAGTTCAATTCATATAATTATGCATCGTTATTTATCATTATTGTACAGTTGGATTTCAGTTTCTGATAGAATAGTTTCCCTTTGCTATTGTGTCACAAACTGAAAACTAGAACTAAAAATCCAAGAAAATCCAGGTTTATTTAGGTGTGCCAACACACAAATGACTTATGCTCTGTAAGGTTCCTGAATGCTTCACAGCGATTATCTAAAATGTGCTAAAAAAGGCAGACTGGCCCACATATGACTAAAAGAGACTAATATCCAAGTACTCCGGGTATATTGTACTAGTATATGATTTGCATGTGTCCAGCAGCTGCTACTGATTTACAGGAGACTCCTGGTGCTTCTGGGGTGTGAAAACAATAATACAGATGTCCAAAGTCTTTGGTGATGAAAGCCGATTGTAGGAATTTGATGCCAGGTGTAAGTGATGACCAGTTCCCTCACTGCTCTTTCACTGGATGTTAGCATTGTGGTCATTTGCTTGTAGTTGACTGAAGTCAGTTATTTCTGCAGTCAAGTGGGTTCTCTTCTTCTACAGTACAAATAAGCGAGTGTGGCTTTAAAAGAGAAAAAGGTCTGGTAAAGAATATTACAACTTTAATATGGAGTGGAGATAAAAATGGTTAACTCTCAACTTGTTAAAGCAGGTGTTTTTTGGTTTCCTGTGTGTGTTAGAGGGTGGTGATAATACCTGGATTTCCAGCATCTTTCTTAGGAAACAGTCAAATATGAAAGCAACAGAAATAATCTAGACAAGGTGGTAAAACTGGACTTGTGAAATTAAATTGTAAGCTTGGGCAGTTATCTGGTTTTGCATCTGCACAAAGTACTTTTCGTTGCCCCAAAATGTTATGCAGGCATACAGGCAGTAATACAACATGCTAGTACCACATCATGATGAAAAGCTCAACGTGGCCTGATAGGCAAGATATAAAAAAGGTATAACTCCACAGGGCAGACCACAGAGAAAAATATCAGATATTTGTGTGACTGACAACTGATCTGTAATCATCTTTTTCTCAGTACTTCAATGATATTCTGTAAAGCAGTGAGAGGGATGGCAAGATAGCAAGCCAGTTAATAATATAAGTAGAAGAAAAGCCCTTGATGACATCCATGGGAAATTAGGCAAAGTGGGTGGGTGGGGGTGGGGGGGTCAGACTCATATCAAACGCCAACGCTCCCTGCCACAGTGTCTGCAGCTTGGCGTATTGCCGTCATGTTCATGGTGGGGGAATAGACTGGATCCGCACTGAACGTTGTTGAAAGAGAGCCTTCAATGTGACAACAATGTGTGTCCCAGAGTAACAGCTAATGCCTGGCACCTCTAACTAAATCATTTCATTTAAAGCCTCTGATGTGCAGACAGAGGGGATAGAAAATGCATTTCCACGCCAAGCCTCTCAATCGCTCGCTATCCTTGCGAACATAATGAACAGATTACCGTTTGCACCCTTGTCACATCATGCTTCTCTGACAAGTGCCTGGCACCTTGTGGGAGATGTTTTCAGTGTATGTCCTCTCCAGACAGTAAGGCCTGAAATAAAATTACTGAAACTAGTTTAGCAGCTGGAGGAAATAAAACAACTTGCTAATTAGAGGAGCAATGGACTGAGGCAGACAGCGTTGCCTCGGTGGATGGCTCGGGAGATGAAGAGGTTGAAATGCCACGTATCTATATCCCAAGCACCCTTAGGCCAAAGTCCTGCAGACGCTGCAAGTCCAGTCCCAATTTACCAACTGCTCTCTCTTTCTCTGTTCTGACTTGGGTAATAAAACGCTAACCTTCTCAATGTCCATGATGGCACTTTGCTAACTACCTCCCCTCTAGTTAGATTCAGCTTTTCTCGTCCTTTTTCTCCCTCCGAAAAAGACTGTAACTCTTGGCCCGGCTTAATCAGGAGGATTGCTTATTAAGGAAAGGCTCTTGGGTACTTCCTAAATTGGGGAGAAGACAGTCTCGCCAGAGCAATAACTGCAGATTTATGTCACAATGAGGTGTAAATAGCTGCACTGGTTATTCCGCTTCTTTAATTAAGCAAGTGCATTTTCCAGGCCTTCGACTTGTACGCTGACCGTTGTAGTTCCCCTCTGTGGGATTCACACTAGCTTACATAGCAACTCAGCCAGTGCAGATTGGACAAGTGATGAATATTTAGAGCTCTCCCAAAAGTTAAAATGGCTGAAAAAAGTGTTCTGAAATGTTTGGAATCTATATCCCTGGGTTTGATAGTGTTTCTAGCAGATAATATCATTTCATTTGACTTTTCTTCATTGTCTGCTGCCTTTTTGAAGGAGTAATCCAGCCTGTTTGCCACTATCAGTGAGAAGTCATTACAGCGGCACATGGCAGCAAACGTCAAATTACTTCTTAGTGTTAGCATCGAGCTGAGCGCATCGGAAAATGTTCAGTGAGAGTGTAATATCATTTTAAAGGACTGCAGACTCTGTACTTTAAAGACAATTCCATCTGTGGCCTCTCATCTCCCTGAGTTCTATTTTTGATGCTCCATGAAAAAGCTGCATGTTCCAGCAGACTTTACACTTTCTCTTAGCTGCGTCTGGCAGGGAGAGAAATACCTGAGATGAGCAGCAAAAAAATGCTCTCATGCCGTTCACGAGGGGGTACTCAGCGTTCAGATTCAGCATTCAATTTCCATCACGCATAGAGTTTGCTATTGATTCACAGTTTGCCCTATGCTTAGTGTGGGCCAGACACAACAGATCTCAGGGTTTGAGAGCTGTCAGTCAAGGTAATCCAGGAGTCTTTTTCAAAGCCTGTCAGGGTGAAGAGTACAGAATAGTACACAGCCCCACATTTCCCACTCAAACAAACAAGGAGGACGATGGAACGACCCTTAAAGCTGTCTGAAAGGAGAGGGACGCTGCACAGACCAGAGACAACAAGGAAATATTACACTTCTTTTTCACTTGAAATATTAAAAGAAGTTGAAGAAGTGCTCATTAATGCAAATGACAAATTTATGGTTTGCATCATCTCTTACCCCCAACATTTCTAAAGCTACAGTATGTAAATTTGTTTAGCAGAAGTGTGCAGAAGTGTGCTCCATAACTGTCAAAACCTGCTGTGATACACACTCACAGAACAGAACTGGTAGTAATGCAGAGATATTCCCTGCTATAGGTTTTTGAGTGAGGCGCCCCCTTCTAACCAGTGAGAAACAACCAAACCATGTGTGTCACATACTTACGTGAAAGGGTACCCTGTGAGTATCTATGAGATGCCATGAGTTTTAACCATTAATGTATGGTTTTGACACAGCATCAATATTTGATGCTCTGGTTGGATTGACTTTCAGGTTACACATTTCTTAAGTTACTAGTGGTAACCTTGTAAATTACATAAACATTACCCAGTTCCACAATTTATATTAAGCTATGTTTTATTAAAAGGTGAAAAAGTTTAGGAATTTAGTGCTCAGTGTTGTTTCACAGTGAACTCATTTTCAAATAAAAAAAAAATTCTAATTAAAAAATTTAAACTTGTTTCGCAACTCATTCTTTGTAAATTTCAAGGTAATGATATTTAAATTTCTAAATTGTTACAAACCTTTAGTGTCATTATAATTGTGGCCAAATTACCAAGTAATTACTTCAAGGTAATTATTATATAATTAACAATTGTAACTAGGTTACTGTTTCTCCTCCTTTTTCATACTAATGGTTTCTAATTCTCTGAAACAGGAAAAAGCAGCAATTGTATTTGACTTGTATGCTGTATGTCACACTGATCCCCCTGGTATGTGGCCTACGTGTGACTTGTATTTTAATAGTGCATTCTGAATTTGTCAGGCGTTGCTATGTGAGTAACCTGTGAACAAATGTTGCTCACCTGAGACAACTATCTCAACACTGGTGTAAAGGTAGCACTGTAGTTTAACTGAGACACTCAGCGATGTTAAGAAATGTTATTTTGTTTTCCTCACATCATAGCTGTTCACATTAGTCTGACATATACAGCAGCTTACATCCTAAAATAGATGTGAACAGTCAACTGAAATAGTAAGGTGTGAGCTGCAGTTCAGAATCCATGAAAGCCTTTAGTGTGGATGTAGATCCAGACACAAATACAACCAGACAGAGAGGCACACACACACACACACACACACACACACACACACACACAATGCATTTATTGTGCTGATATTCTGATGCTTTGAAATACTGCTGAGTAGAGGAGGGAGAGCATCTGACCCCCTACTATGGGTAAAAATGAGGGATGGGATCACTGGGATTTCTCCATTCAGAACACTCCCACTTATCTGCTGCGATTAACATTAAAAGCACAAATAAATGAAATCTTACAGTTGAAGTTACAGTTCCTGTAAATGTGTATGTGACCGTATGACACACTCTGTCAGTGTGTCTGTATTGGCCTGTGTGTGTGTGTTGTTTGGTCATTGTTAGCCATGTTCCAAAAAAGCGAGGAGGGATGTTGTGAAAAATCAGCTCTGCGGGGGAAATCCAGCCCAAAGGTTCAAAGAACAATTAAAAGTCAACCGATTTCTCTAGCAGCACAGTACTGCATCCATCCATCTATTCTCCCAGCCTCATGCACAGAGGTGGACTGACCACTTGGGGATAATGGTGGGGGAGAGGGGGATTCTAGACCATAATTTTCCATGAGTGATGAACTGTGAAATGCAACAAAAGCCCCCATTACCGCACGAGGGATTTCGAGCCCACAGTGCAATAGAAGAGGAAAGGAGGTTAAAATGCGTTCATCAAATAATAGCCCATACAGTACGTGGGAGAGAGAAAAAAGTCCCAGTGTTCCAGAAATCTGACTGTGACGGTCCTTATGGTTGCTTCATATTATCCAGTGAGTGCACCGAGCATTTAACAGTGACACTAAGTGATATTTCTGGGTGACTTGTTGTCGATAGCAAACGACTTTAAGATATTCAGAGGCTGAATCTGAGCTATGACAGATCATTCCTTCCATGACTTCTATTCAATAATAATATTCTGGGCATTCATCACTTGAGTATCTGGAAACTAAAGCTGTGTGAGAGTGAAATATAATGTTTTTGTTTCCCATAATGAAATATTAGCCTTTCTCCTATTGACTTCATATGTGCAAGAGAATATTTTCTTTCACAGTCTAACACACAGTCTCACATTTAAACGCAAAAGAATAGAATTTCATTCTTCAGCTAGTCCAGCCATTCCTCTTCATACATTACCTGATGGGAAAGTATGGGAAATGTGTACCTCCAAACTTTGAAAAAAAACCAGAAACAGTCAACAGAAAACCCTGTGGGAGGCTGGAGTCAAGGAGGCCTCCTGTTATCTTGTTATAGTGGCACAAACGGTGAGCAAACACTGAACGCCTTGATGGAGCCCAGATAGACGAGTCACACAGTCACAGCACAACATCACAGAGCAACCCCCGACACTGTCTGCATACCAACTTTCCACTAACTTCACATATACAAACTTTTCCACCTCCTGATGATTTTTTAAGAAAAACGTTGGTTGTGCATGTCCTCAAACATTAACATTACATGAGATGCACACACAGCAGATGACTAGTGGGGGCTGAATGTAGCATCACAACAATGGCGGGAGGCTGGAACTGCTGCCATTTTGTCTGCAACTGCAACAATATTTTGACTTCCTCCCATGTTGCGCAAGAAAGATATTTTGTCCTATGGATGTGATTTTATTTAAACACAACAAGCTAATAGTGTACGTGAAGAGTCACAGCGTCCCAACACGGAGGCTACAGGAAAAACCTGTAGCCTGCAAGACTTCTGCTGCTTAATGTCTGCTTTTTGGAAATTAACTGACAGATGCTGAACTCTTTTTTCTACCCCATGTTGCTGCAGGAGATGGAAAAAAGACTTTAGGTCCATTACTTATATAAATTGCTCTATCAGTCTTATAGATTTATCATTTTAGTTTCTAAGACTTTACATTCTTTGTTAGGACAGAATTATTATTACTATATTTCTCCTCTCTTCTACCATGGCTGCTTGATAATTGATCACATTTGTTGCTGAGGTTTGTCTTCTCACTCTCTGCTCAGTTCATCACAAAGTTGGCCATAAAAAATGATAAATCTGATAACTCTAATGATATCTGCTTTTAGACATTCTAGGAAACACAGGAAGATGTGACATAAAAAATGAATATGTACAAGACTATGTAAGGCTGGATGTTTCCTCACTCCGTCTAACTCCCACTGTGGATTATTCAAGGCTGAGCCACAACATGCCCATAACAGGAAGGGGGGGATTTTCTGCCAACACCTGTTTAATAGACTCCTCTTCAGCCCGGCCTGGGCTGGCTGACAATTCTAGATTTGTGTTGGCGCTTGAAGGCCTGGATGAACACATGGTTGGAGGAAATAAGAAAATGATAAAAATTCAGACAGCGCCCAGTGCTCATAAATAGCTTATAGTATAGGATGGGTCTGAGAGAATGTGATGAGAACCTCCTGTGACTGCGGTGTGTATAACCTTCACATTGGCCAGATAGATACAGTCTGACTGTCCGACAGTTCTGTGCTGTGCTAGACAGTGTTCAACCTATTCTCACCACACTGCTAGTGTTTCAAATGAAGGTATCAAGATAGAAAATGAAAGCTTGTCATGCTGCTGGGTTCAGATTAGGGGAACATGGGGCAGGGGGGTGTGAGCAAGCTGATATTGTGGTTAAAGCTAGGACCTGCAGTAGAACCAGATCAGTGCCAGTCAGCTTCATAATGAAACACTTTTGTTTAATTTGATGCAAGCTGAGTAATTAGACATTTGAACCTTTGTCCCCATATTTATGACATGTATGAAAAAGTATGTATTCAATTGAAACATACATTTATTAAGCATATCACACATCTGTTCAAATGCAGTTATTCATTTCTTATGAACCAGAACATAAACTACTTTAATTTATTGTTCCATCTATCCACCATATTTTCAAATTGAACTTAGACTTGTTGTCTTATTCTTTAGATTAAAGCTACAATATACAGCTTATGTTAGCAGAAATGGTTCAAACTCTCTGATTGGTTGGATCCTCTGCACTGATGGAAGTGCTGCTTAATGAGTCTGGCTCAAAGGAAGGTTTGTCAGCTCCTCTGCGCATAAAGCTAAGTTTTGGAACATATTTCTGGTATAAAAAGAGTACTCCTCCAAAACTCGAACAATTTTTAAGTTACTCTCGTGTGAAAAAGCATCAGATAGTTGCTGACTGCAGCACATGTGCAATAATTGGTGGTCCCATCAGTGGTAATGTGACGCAGCTTTAAGTTAGATGAACCATTGCAGTGTGTTTTATAATCCGTAAATGAGGGGAACGATGGCTGCTCTACTCATAAAGGGGGACGCTATCTGTCAAGTATAATCATGAACATACAGTGCAGTGTGTGCTACCTTAACTTGAAATTAGAAATGTTTGTTGAGGGTTGATTAAGCTAATTAAATCACTTAAGAGACAGAATTCCCTTGAGAACAGATTAAAATCAAATATGAAAATCAAAAATCAAACTGCCTGTCTGTGAATTATGCAGAAATAATAACTCTGGCCTCATTTGGCACATTTATCACTAATCAAACAAAGAACAATGACTTCAGCTGCAAACATTTGTGGATTACAGACACATTTCCTTTTAAGCTTGTTTTAGCTCGTATCTTGCATCACAAACTTCAACAAACCTTTGATTTGGTTTGGCAAAGATGAAAGTAGACACACAAAATTGATCAAGTTGACTTAATCCTATGATGTTAAACAGTTCTATTGCTTGAATAATTAGATTTTCAGTGCTGGTTAATTACTACTACATTCCTCAATTCTGACCTTCTTTAAAGTCAATCTGCAGATCAGAGAAGCCTCCTTGTACGCACAGTCTCGCTCCCTCACCAGAAAGCCAATCTATACAAGCCGCCGTCTCCTTTCTCTCCCTCTCGTCATCTTCTAACCACTGCATTGACTGAGTGTTACAATACGAAATGAGACATATTGCTGCTGACAGCGCACTCGATTCTCGAGGAAATGTCAGTGTGGAGCCTGTTGAGAGGCGGGTGCGGTGAGAGAGTGTGGGATGGTGGTGGGGTACAGGGTGGGAGAGCTAAAATGCTTTGTCTGTCTGAAACCTCTAATCAGGATCAGCTTAGGAAAAGGTCACATTTGTATATCACACTGTAAATCCACAGGAGCCCACAGCAGCTCTCACTTGCATTTATTGGCCAACACGCCTAGAAAAAAACCTTGATGGGACTTGAATGAGTTTAGTTTGGTTTAATTATGTATTTTTGACATCTAGAGTTAGATATAAGAGTGTCTATGTGCATGAAGCTGTACAGAGCATCACCTTCTAAAACATTTACTCATTTACATTTGCTTTATTTAACAGAGTCCTATGACTGCTGAGTCCACATAGTGATGCACATCTGTTTTCACTATTACTAAATAAGAACACGATCACCACATCCACGACATCTACATGCATCTCCAGTAATCTTTACTAAAGTAACCTTTTTAACAACTCACAGCCATCAGAAATAACAGAAATAAAACCTGCAGCACACCGCAAGTTTGTGTTCTGTTCATTACTGATGTAGCCTGATAATGTCGGGCATCAGACAGAGGGAAATAGCATCTTTGATGCAACCTTCTGCAATACCATACTGTGTTTCATTTATGTCATGGCTGCCCTATCGATAAAACATATTCCACATAGAATTTCCTCCATGAATAAATCCTATACAGTATGAGTCACAATATGACAAGTCAAACATAGGGACTTAAACCTGTATATTCATTCCCCTCTTCCACCAAGACTCCAAACCAGTTCTTCACATTATGGAGGCTAAAACCTGGCTGTCAACCAAGAAAACTCATTGGTACCAGCTCTTTGCTGGTCTAGAACCAAGACCTGCTTATGTCACAGGCTAGGGACAAGAACAACTAAAGCTTTGTTATAAAGATAGAAATTAGCGTGTCATTTCAGTGTTATTAATAAAAATTTTCTTATCGAATATAATCACCGCCCAAACAAATCAACGTTGGCAATGTTGAACCATTTGTGCTTGGATGCCAATCCAACCTCTCAAAGTCAGGAGCAACACTTGTAAAGAGCCACTGTGGTGCTTGTTGAAGTGCTTGGCATTAGTGGTGCTTGTGATCTACATTCTCCTATCATGGCACAGTTTGCATGGCTTCTCACTGGCGCTAAAATGGGAAAAAGCCACGTGCTGCACGCCCTTTTTAATAATCTCTGTTGTTTTCTCATTTGGATTTGATTGGCTATGAAATGCATCGGCCTGCCGGGACTCAGGTTTCAGCATTCATCAGCATTTCCTGGCTGTAAATTGATGGCACAAATAAAGATGTTCAGTACTTGCACAGGAATGCATAAGGACATCCACACACAAACACACATACACACACACACACAGACCAAACAGCAAGGTTTTCAAGTGTAGTATAAATTATGGAGTCACACCTGGAAATGTGGTTCTCGTAGGTTTAAAACCAGGTGCATCAAAGAGGAACCAACACATGTGAGGTTGTGTAACATTTGGTTTTTGAAAATTAATAATTTTCACAATCAGAGCTGTCAGTTACTCATTTTGAACAAGTCAGTTAAAAAGAATCAGCTGCATTTTTGGATTACTGTAAGTTAAGTTAAGCTGTTCTCCTGAACCTTGCACAAACTCAATCATGAATGGGATGAACCTGCACCACCTGTCAAGGCTTTTAAAAGGCCAGCCTGAGTCTAACTGGAGGGGACAGTGGAATCTCAAACGATGGCGGATTCATGTGGCAGAGTTCAGTGAATGCCAGCTTATTGCTATCGAAAAGGTCACTGGGCTAGAAGCAGAATAAAAAGTCTTTACTGGGGGAGAATGCTGCCTGTATGATTGTGCGTGTGTATGTGTGTGCGATGCTGTCTTCCTTTATCTGTGACCCTGGGATGAAGGCCGCAACCTGAGATAACCATGCTCATATAAGCACCACACCCTCGAGCTGCTGCATCTCTCTCTGTCTCTCTCTGCTCTCATCAGGCTTCGGTATCTGTTACCTTCAGCACTCCAGGAAGCAGACACCGGGCTTTAAAATACACCCGCCTCTACGAATGCAAAATCAATTACTAGAGAGATGAAATTCTCCGATAACGCAGTCTAATGATAATCGCCCCAAATCTTCTATGATCTGACAAACCACTATTGGCACTGCAGCTGTGTACTGACAGTCAGAGTAGCTGGAATATCAATGATAATTGTTCCAATGTTGATTTGGAGCTGCGTTACTGCCTGGGGTAAACACAAACCAATTGCAGAGAATTGGACTCTATGGTAAGTGGGAGGGGTCATGTTTCACTGTTGTTCATGTGATTTGTGATGAGTAGAGTACAGTGGAGAGAGGAAATAGTGATGTGGGAGCTAACCGCTGCCTGTTTAATTGAAGCACTCCTATCACATTGACTGCCGGAGACATGAGGGCGACAGCGCGGCGCTAACTCTCGCTAATTCAATAAGCAATCATCAGGCTATTAAGAGGCTGGCAATAATAATAATAATAAACTCAGTTTCAAATGTACATCTAGAAACAGACTATCTCCAGCAAAGAAGTTCATCCACAATTCAGCCAATTTATCCAGAGCAAACACAAGCCGCACTTCAGGTTCAAATGAGGATCAATCAGAGGTCACAGGGCGCCCCCCGGAGGGAAACACAGGGTGACCCCATTTTGAAAATGACCTCCTTGATATGCCAAGCCCCCCCTCCCCGCAACTCACTCTACTTTCAACCAACCTTGGCTGATCATGGGAGTCAGCATTTTTCAAAAGTACCTGAGACATGTCGGGCTGAATAATGTGTACTATGAATAAAACACATTAGCTACAAAACATGTTGAATTATTCAAATTTCAGAGCCTCCATCCCTCCCCACGCAGGAGATATTAGTTGTTCAGCCGCCGTATGCTTTGCACAGAGTCCTCTGAGTCTCCGTCTCTCCCATGTTCACTCCTTCTCACTTCTCTCTTGATCATTCGCTCACTGTCTTAGTCATCTGTATTTTGTTAATCTGTCTCTGTTCCTCTGTCTCTCCTCTCTGCTGACTTTCTGCTGATGGCGACTGTCTATTTATACTCCTCAGCTTACTACTCTTCCTGGAAAATCTCACTATTTATCTAAAGAGCTCTTGAAGCAGTTAAGGAGTGCGTTTGTTCTGAGAGAATCTTTGATGACTTGGTAACTCACGACAGCCCAAAATGGATTCATCATTTAGCAATAATCTGAGGCAACCAGCTGTGAATTTCAAAGCGAAAAGGACCCAGAATAAGGAGGAGGGCAGTTTGTTAATTAAACACTTGACCTAATATGCATCTTTTGCTCATTTTATTTTCAGCTCTACCAGGAATTGATCATTTTCATGATTGTGATATAATTGGCAGAATCAACAGCAGCAGGAACTTCAAAGAACCAATCACTGCTATTTATTGTGCTGTTTAAATATAACATACCTCTCTTTCTACAAAATGTCACTTTTAAGTCATCATGATCTTACCAGTGTAGATCCCTTACATTCTCTTCATATATATATATACTGTATATATCTGTATGTGTGTGTGTGTGTGTACATATCTCTCTCTCTCACACACGCACACACCATCTAGTCTGTCAAAATGCTAATTAATTAGCACTAAACATAAACAAGCAGCAGATGACGATGAGAATGTGATTCATTTGCAGGTATTTGGTCATGACGTACTAGGAAAAGTCTGACCTGATGGTGGCTCCAGAATCATACCAATTCATTTTGAGGGGAATGAGGGGAACGTTAATATTTGTAACTAAGTTTATGGGAATCCATGCAGATGATGAAAATCAATTTTAAAAAAAATCAGAATTTATCATTTAAGGATGCTGACCAAAGTGCTGCTGACAGAATGTCTAACTAAAGCTTAATCTCTGCTTCTGCAGTGAATCTACACAGAGCCTAAGGTGAGGTGTACACTATACAAGTGACCTGTGTTGCTGTGAGCATTTATACTTGTGTGCTGGTCTGTCTGTGTTGCTCTGCAATCACACTGCCAAAAGGTTCAATGGTGGTGGGGTGTCTGTGGCACTGTGTTGAGCTTCTTTGTGTTGAGTTATTTTGGTGTACTACAAACAATGGCAACTAAAACTGGTTGGATCTAACATTACTGCAGAAAATAGAGAAGACATCAGAAGACATGGATTGTACTGTATGGTACTAAGGGCACCAAGCACAGTTCTATGGTATATGATTCTGTGATGTGTAGTTAGAATTCTGTGAGGGTGCACGTCAGTCTCCGGGGTAGCACCTACATGGTCTCTACAGTGTACATTTGATGCAGAAGCATAAATCAAGCTTAACTGGCATTGCCAACCACACTGAGCCACTCAGCTAGCATGGCTAAAAACAAGAGCAATTACTATAGCCAAAGAGACACAAGTATAAGGTGATCATGTGGAAAACCTCTCACAGCAAGCTACAACAAGCAACTTCATGTAGCCTTGGCATGAGACTTGTAATCAATCCACTTTGTTCTGCTCAGCCCTCCCTCTCCCTGCTCTGCTACACTTTGCCACACCCAGCACTTCAGGTAGTCTTTTTGAAATTTCAATAAAAGAGAACATACTAATCAAGCACAAATAATTGAAATTCTCTGATTGGTTAGAAGAGCAAGGTCCTTCAAAAGTGACCACATGGGCCAATGACAAGGGCTGAGTAAAAATAACAAAGTAATTAAAATGTGTGCTTACTACATTGGAGAATTTGTTGGTTAATTTAATGAACATTTGTATTAGCTCCTCAGATAGTGCTCTATTTAAGTTCACATATGCTGTTGTATTTTTATGCTGTTGCACAATTTCATCCAGACACTGTTTGCATTTTTAGGACACTCACTCATCTAGCTCTACAATTGCACTGACACTATAAGAAATGCTTTGAAATTGCACAACTGTATTTCTATGTGTCTCTGATGTGTGTGAGTGTGTGTGTTTGGGGAGTGTGGTGTGTTTTCATTGGTAAAAACACATTGCACAGTGTTTTTCTACAAGTAAGCAGCGTCAACAGCACATCAGACAGTGTTTGCAGTGCACACACCAGGAAGCAGATCTTTAAACAGCAGAACATGACGTCAATGGGCACAAACCTCTATGTCTTCAGCCACGGCAACATATCTGAGTCACACAGGCTTAGAAAGTGTCTGTCACAGCTCTGGGGTCAGAATAAGCTGAGTAAAGACTATACACAGACACAGATAAGGTAGCTGTGTTGGTGTTTCTTTTAACTAGGTGATGAATTGGGTGGATTTGGATTATTTCTTGTCTTGCATGTACTCACCAGGGCACAATATGTCTCTGGAGGATCTCCGCAGGTGATGTTGGGGGGATCCAGAGTAACCTTCAGGTACTGGGTCATGTCTGCTGCCTCTGGCTGGCAAGCCATGTAGTCCCAGGTCAGGCCTTCGTCTGAGTAAACCTGGGACTTACACACATCGTAGTGGCCCCATGCCGCAGGGTAGTGCTGCATGGCCGCCTGGCAAACACCGGTCCACAATGCCTGCAGCGTCAATGCAAAATGGAAACGCATGACTGGTCCTCTCTCTGCTCCTACACAAGGAGCTGTGTCTCCTTTAGAAGGCTTACGGACAAGGAATCCCTCTTCTACTTGCACCTTGTACAGCTCATTCAGCTTGAGGGAGGATGCATGCCAAACTCCCTTCAGGTGGAGAGGGGGTTGGTTTACAAGTGTCTTGTTTTTCCACTATTTCTTTCAGGTTTCTGGAGTGGCGGGTGATGATAGTGAGGTTACCAGCCCATTCAAGAAAATAACAGGAGAGGACTGAGGGAGGGAGGAGGATGGTGGAGGAGAAGGAGGAGGAAGAGGGGGGAGACGAGAGGAGATAGCCCTCTGACACGCTGATAGGAAGATGAGTGACAGGTCTCCTCAGCTTGTCTGGCTGTCAGTCATGGTTCTCGTCTGTTGTGGAGATCCGGTGCTGTGGAAAAGAAACGGGAAACAGAAGAAGATGGGGTAAATACACCTTCCTTATGGGGATATAACTGACAGTGAGAGAACATTAGCTGGTGCCATAGCACGGGTGAAAGGTGTATGTGTGAAGAGAAAGCTGGATGGGTGCTAGAAAGGGACGCCATGTTGGTGTTTGTTGTCCATCAAAATACAGAAAATCAGTAAGTGAGGCCATCAGAGTAAATTGGATCCTGCTGCTTTCACACCAAACGCTCATCTAACTCAGCAGTATCTGGGCTACAGTGTTACAGCTTTCCACACGCCCTCATACACCCTCCTCACACACCTACAACACCACACGCTGCCTAGTTTTGAATGATAAAAAGTACAAATTAAGGTCAAAAACATGACAAATTGTCATTTCATTTTGCAATTATAGTCTTTAACCAACATGAAATTAGTGTAAATTTCAGTGGAAAATTTTTTTTATGTTTAAAATCTATAACATGAAAAATTGGTAAGATTTATGGAGTGAAGTTGCTGAACATGCCAGCTGTGACATCCAAGGTAGCCTAACTCGAGCAGACACGATAGGCATATAATGCTGCTAATTAGCTGCTTTTTGCTTGGGAGAGGACAAATGCACTAGTCTAGAGAGTGGTCATTTTCTGATATAAGTGGTAACTACTAATAAGACTGAGTGGGGATAACTGCTGGATCACTGAACATGTTGTATTAAATTATATTTAGACATGTTACTCAAATCAGTGGGGCTAGCCACAGCAGCTTAGCCTCAACAGAAACAATGTGGATATGAGGGTAGTTCAAGTTTAAACATATGTTAGGTCAGTTTAAAGGTATGGGCTAGAGCAGGGGTAGGCAACTGGTCCTAAAGAGCTATCTCTGCCCTACTCACTGCTGATTACCTGGATCAGGTGTGTTCAGCCAATCAATTCACATTGAGCTTCCATAATGTTTGGCACATATAACTGTGTATTGTAACACGTTTGTGCACACTTGATGAATCTTAGACCAATATCCCCTGTCTGTTAGCTCAGTTTTTGGTGTCTACAGATTTCTGGGGGTGTACTAATGCTGCACTAAGTGGGTCTGTTTACTGTTTGCTGCTGAACAGGTAGCGTACAATGTCCGCTACCTGCTATGACTGGAAAGAGGCTGAAGAGAGTAGTGAGAATGAACCATATTAAATAAATTTGCAGGCCAAAACATTAAAATAATAATTAAGAGCTGAAAGACTGAAGGAAACTGTAGGTTCTGGATTAATCAATATGAGTGACACCTTTCACATTAGACACATTCATCTGTTATTAATTAAATTAAAACATACAAAATAAAATTAAAATGTTGATTATTGCAGCTTTCAAGTGAAAAAACCAACACAAGAGATTCACTCCTATGTTCCTATGTCCTACTTGCTATTTGAGATTAAAACAACTGTGTGTTAACAAAATGCCTTAAGTTTTATCAGTTGTAGAGCCATCTATAGCAGGAAACACTGCTCTATATTACATACACTGATTTATTTCCTAGGGCATATTGCATCCATTTATAACTAGCGACCATTGTGAGCAGCCTCATTTTACCTTTTGCCCAACTTTTTTGTAAACACCTATTTAAACGCAGCTGAGCATTAGGCTTAAAATCATTTATCCTCGCTGTCTGTTTTTTCGTCTACTCCTCATATACCTGAAACATAATCACAAATTGCAGATTTTCTCTTAAAATGTTGTTACTAGATTTACATTTAACAGTCGTTTAAATAAGGTGGTCTAAAACTGGGGTGTACCTCGATAACTCTCTAGCCAGAAACACAGCAGTAAGCCAGCTGATGCAGCTACTGTATGCGCAGGTTTCCAGCCCAGCTACGTGTGATTGATGGAGACCAGAGTCAACAGTCAGAGGCAGGAGGGATGGGCCAGTAGATATTTTAGTGCAGCTTAATCAGTCAGCTGAGTCAGTGCGTGTGCGTGTGTGTGTGTGTGTGTGTGTGTGTGTGTGCTGACCAAACACATCTTCTAATCATCTGTGATCAATTTGTTGTGTAGCTGTAGTGTACACACAGTGCTTGTTTACTGTAAAAACTAGATTAGCACTAGAGTATCGATGGGCGGCATATTTCTGTCTGAACCTGACCCGAGCCTGATACGGTTGAGTCTGTGTGCTGCTTTTTTAGTATGGCTTTTGTGCGTCCCTTTTGCTTGGCTCTGAGGAAGACCTGCAGGTTTGAACCAGCAGTCCTGACCATTAAATGAAGGATACATTGGAGAACTCCAGCTGTCTATTTGTTTGGTCTAGTCATATTTTAAAATGCAATTGCGCTTATAGGTTTGGCCTACCTGACCAAACCCAAACATGATTTCTAAGTTTCTGCCCAAACCTCACACAAACCCTTGAGTAATTAGCACAAACTTTACTAGTTAATTTAAATATTGTTTTGTCAGTAGACCACAGCAGAGTAGATTAGGCACTAGGTCACAGCAGCATTAAGTACAAATGAATAAAGTAAAAAAAAGGCCACACTGTATCAGAATATGTTAATAATTCATGTATTAAGAGTGAATTTCAGCATTTACAGGCTGTGCATAAAAAGCCGCTGAACACATGCTATGACAGTTTGACGAGGTGACAAGTAATGTGAGAGTGTGAGAAAGACAACATGTGAAAAAAAATACTGTATATAGGGGCTGTATTCATATTTAACAGTGTTCCTTGAGGCCTGAAGACTTGCTAAAAACCACTGCATACCCTGCATACCCATCCAGAAGATTATACACCACAGAGACATCACTGTTTGCTGTGTGTATGTACAGCATCATCATAATTGTAATATTAGCCTCTTCAAATGTAAATTTGTTGCATTGTAAACCAGGGATATTACATCTCAAGCTGCATCTGTTTGCTTTTTTGTGACTGTGCCATTCAATCTGACAGAATATAAATCATCATTTTAAGGAAGAGCCAAGGTCAAGAGCAAAGGTGCAGTAGCTTGCAACTGTGTGTCCTACACATAGCAGCAAATACACAACAGAAAAAACTGCCTTATTGCTACTGGAACAAGATAATACTGGCAGAAAAATTGTAAAGATGAGGTTCTCAAAAATATCATGACAAAAAATATTCCAAACTGAAATAAAAATATGTTGCAAATTTGCCTTTGCCCTTGTGGCGTAACTATGTTATATCTGTGAATAAACCACAAGGTAGGAGTACAAAGAAATACTATAATTTGATAAATGAAGACACAAAAACTAGACAGAAAATTAGCTTTATATGATTTTTAAAGGGTAAAATAAATTTATCTTAAAGCAGATCTGTAGAAAGCCTGACTGAACAAGCTTCTTAACATGTGTGGAAAATTTTTCGCTAGAATCAAAAGTTGCTCCTAACATTTTACCGTGTTCTTTGATATTTGAGGTCAAAGGTCACAGGATTTGCTGCAGCAATGAGAGCCTCTGATTTATCCTTATTCAATTTTAGAATATTTCAAGGCATCCAGCATCTCTGCAGCAGACAGTAAGAACTGCAGAAAAAAGAATCATAGTGCATTTCTGCACCACACTTACACACCTCAAGAGCCATGAAACAGGCAAGGAAAATCACCACAAACCCCTCTCAAGAAAACCTTTTTGCAGCTTGTCCACTCTGGTAAACCCAGCAATGCTCTACATGCCAAAACTGCCAGACACTGGACTGGTGTCTTCCACAGGCCAAGGTCACCTTGTACAACTGCTACATTTCTGCTATTCCTGTTGTTGTGCAGCTACACATACTGTACTGTACATGTTGTACACATACACCCACTTGCACCATGTTTTTTTTTTTTTATGTCATTCCTATATTGTCTGTAGCTGTTTTTCTTGTATTGTCTGTATATTGTTTACTGATGAGCATATTATGTACTGTCCCTGAGAACTATCCACAACTGAAAGCAGATTTCCTTGTATGTGTTAGCATACAAGGCTAATAAAGTAGATTCTGATTCTCATAGCTTTCCAGGCAGCTATTCCTAACTAGTTAACATGCAGTGTAACTATCTTGCACAACAGACTTTTATTATTTATTACTGTCATCATTATATATAATAACTGCTGTATATTTGACTGACCCTATGTGTAGGTGTCATATGATCTGTCTATACACATCCATCCATCTATGTATTTAGGATACTCATGTTTCACTTACAAATAGAGCAGAGTATCATCTGCATAAAACAGGATAACATACATTTAAACTACATATTAACAAGGCCTGACTGTTACAACAACAAAGGTCCAAAAACAGACCCTGAAGGAACTCCATAGTGTAAAGCAGCGGTGTCAAATATCTCATTCCCATCTGAACCAACAAAGAGCAAACATGAGGAATCAAACCCATCACTTAATCTGTCAATAAGGATGATGGACCATATCAAAGGGTGACACAAGTGCCACTGTCAGCTTGCATAAGAATATAGCACCCTCGAGGGAGAAATGATAATTATTCACACATATGGATTGGAAACCAGAATTAAAATTTTCCAGACGATTATTGAGAAAGACAATGTAAAATCAGTACAAAATAAAATAATATAAGAGTTTTGCAATTCAGATGACAGAGAAAGGAGGAAAAGGTTAAGGGGATAAGAAATGAAGCACCTTAAATGTAAAATGTAACAATGTCAATGGGAGAGATGTCACCAGGTGAGGAAGCAGCCAATTATCCCGAAGAACTCTTGGCACTGAGTTCCCTGTTCCCATTAAGAGACATAATATTACCGTGTTAAGGAGGAGACTGAAGAGATGGCCAGGAAATGTTTGCTTGTGTGTAAGAGTGTGTGCGCTTCATGTGTAACCTCTGAATAAAGAGCGGTTCGAGTCATAGGTAATGAGACAACAAGCGCTGGCGAGGCTTCGGTAACAAGCAATAGAGATCACAAAAGTAGGGTCATTATCACTCCACCATCCTGGACACAGTGGCCCCTTCCTCTCATTACTCCCTGCTTATAACCCTCTGAGGAGACGAGGTGAGGGAGAGCAGATGGAAGAAGAGTGGATGTGCATTTTAAGTGAGAAAAAGGTTTATTTTAGAGCAGGTCGCTTCCTCCAACCATCGATCAAGGTTTGAGGACATCAGAGGAAAAATGCGCACAGGAAGTCTGAATTTCTTCCATTTACAGGAATATATATTGAATTGTAAGCACAGAGTTACAGTAACACTTACAGTAATAGTGGGAGGTCACTGGGTGTGAAGAAGGACTGCAAAACTGTTTCTATTCACAGTAATCTTAATAGAACTGCTCATAATGTAGTTTAATTTACATGGTCAGTGTGAAATCTAGCACATTGTATCAAGGACATTACCTGCGTATTTTACAACTTACAAACTGTACAAAAATCAGCAATGAAAAATTAAGATGTAAAAATTAAACCAACAACTATTAAACTTACATACTCCTTCTCCACAATAAAAAATTATGGAAAATAATGAACTTCACTTAAGTCCAGTATGCATACTAAAAGATACTGATTACACATTCCTATAATTTGGATATTGGACTTGAATTATTTCCCAAATTGATGTCAGAAAATTATGCTTCTGCACAGTGAAGCTCAAACATCCAAATGAAATAACACAAGCTTCAGAGGGAGGCCATCAGGAGATCAACATGACGAGCTGTTTTTGTGTGTGCATGAATCACAAAAGTAATGAGTGAAATTTGTTGATTATCTGAAGAAGGAAACCCGCCTGTTAGCTCAGAGAGCAGAAGAAGCGATTAGCTGCAGAGATCTGTGGGTGTTTCACAATGAAGCTGCAGGAATAAATTCCAGTTATAAGGTCAGACAACTCACACTGTTACAGTGCGTTCAAGGTAGTTAAATGAAAATTACTAAGAGTCTGTGACTGACAATTTTGTAAGTTTAGTCTGGGAATAGGAGACAGCTGAGAGAGGAGCAGACTGGTGGCTTTGGGTGGAAAGTTTATAATGATTTTTTATTTTTATTTATTTATAACTGTAAAGAGTTATATGATTGTGGGTATTTAATCAGTATGTTTCTGCTACATGCTACTTTTACTCCACTTCAATTTAGAGTTAAATATTGTACTTTTACTCTACTACATTTATTTTACAGCATTAGTTAATAGTTAATTTTTGGCAGGTTGTAAGTCTTATAAATAAATAACAATGCTGACACATTATTACAAACTAAGCACTCATCACTACATCAGACCCTTTTATCAACTGCTGTTTTTGTTCAAGTAGTCAGGTAACAGAGCACTAGAAGGGTAATATATTTTTATTTTTAAACGTTTAAAATGCAAGGATTTGTGTTACATACATATTCACCTCTAAACAGGAATTTCAGAGCTTATTTTTAAACCATACAAATGTCCAAACAGAAACTAATAAACTGTTGTAGAAACTACTCTGCTCCAGTGATGTGCACACATCCTCAAGTGTTTGTAAAGAGGAAACTTGTCTAGAAGTAAAATACATATTTAACTTGAGGGAGGCTTTAAAAATATGAAATATATGTCAGAAATGAAAAATGTAGCTACAAAAGAATAAATTCACTTTGAAACAATGAAAGCTGCAATGTTAAAAATGAGGGAAATAAATGTGGTTTAAACAAATTTTACAAGATGCTTAGAAGGAAGCTGAAGATACAGAAACAAAAGTTTAAAAAGCACCATACATTTCATTTGCATACACAGGTTAAATTACTCTAATTTTTTTTTTATTCAAAAGAATACTGCTAAACAATCAGCTATTGGCAGCTTCCTCACAGCTCACATAGAGTAGAGCAGCTGGTGGTGTGTGCACTCACAGCCTGCATGAAACAACAGGGAACTGTAGATACCAACACACCAGTGCTGCAACCCGCAAATTCAACACATCCATTTTTCACCAACGCCTGGTCGACGCAGGCCAGGGTTGGTTTGCAAGGTCAGGTCAGTCCACCCACCCAAACAGCCACCCATTACTGAGAAACAGCCCCCGGTGTCCGCTTCCATTCCATCCCCGGGGCCACTCAAGCATGACTGAGTGTTTCTCCAAATCAAGACACGCATGTCCCCAGGGCCGCTCTTTACTACTAGTGGAAGTCACTTGTAAATCATGCATATCATCAAATGAACGAGTGGAGGAACACAGCCTTCGTTTTCTGCCCTGCATCATCATCTGTATTCATCCTCTATGTTTCAAATCGGAAAACCAACAGTTTGTAGTTTTGATCCACAGCGTTTTCCTTCTTCAGTCCACAACCACTTTATCTCCCATCCTCCCACTTTTTGACATTTGCCCAGATTGATTCTTTTATTTTTTTCACCGACCACTGCTTTGTGTAAGTTCAGCATTTTCTCCTGCTGCTGACCGTGTGGTGCCAACACGGTTAACTGTTCCAAATTTCTAGTTTTTCTAACCCAGGACACGCTGGAAACAACTTTCAAGGCCCCAGTCTCTTCCGAATCGTCTATGACGGCCCACAGGGGGCAGTCCTTACACACCTCCCTGACTATTTAGCATTTCAACAAATTAAAAATGAACCAAATTTAACTGTAGCTCTAAAGCTCATGCTCATCTCAGAGTAAGGTGGAATAATAACAAGGTTACTACTGATACCTGGGCTATTTTTTTCCCCCTTTCGTTTTTAATTTCACACATTGTATGCACTTTCAAGGGCGATTTCTGACCCTGCTTCTGTCCTGTCTCTACCCACTTTCATCTTTTCTGACTCCACCTGTTTCATATTCCCCACCAGTGCTTTACTCAAAGAGAAACAAGAGCACGGGAGAGAGAAGGGCAGAAAGACAGGAGGGCAGACAGTCAGAAACAGATGAAAGATAGATAAAGATAGAAGCTGGCCCGACTCCACAAAAACAAAGCCTCCTGCCTGCACTCTGTGCTCCACTCACCACATTTCTCAGCCTGCCTTTACAGAATCCCTAATCTTGCCTGTTAACAACCTGCCAATAGGGCCGCTGTCCTCATGAATAAACATATGGAGAGTGAAGCATGGTCCTGCAAATATGACAGCCAGCGTTCCCCTGGAACAGCGAGCGTGCCTATAATGCATCCCTGGGGCTTGCCTGTGAGTCAGCCCATCACTTAGCGCTCTTTTCCACTTCTTAAAATGTCGCCGCATCCAATCGACAGGCTTATGATCTTTTAATAATGACGACAGGTAGTAAATGGGTGGGGAGCTGACAGCTGGTTAAGTGACTGTGTCTGGGATGGGTGGGCAGCTTCAGAATGAATCAAAGCTGACGCTCTGCTCTAGGGTTAGATAAATAGTTGGCCTGTTTCAGTTAGCTCACACTGGGCTTGTGTTTCCACCTCTTATTGATGAATTATTTCTGGTCTCTGCGTGCAATAACATATTTGTAGCCCTGAAAGAATTTCATTAGTTTAGTTTTTAGTTCCCTTCTACTTGACTGAAAAATCAGGAGACCCACTAAAAAGATTTGGTGTTGGTTATTAAAAAGCCTTGCTTGAACCCTACTCAGTTGATCATTCCTTTAGCATGATGTGTCTGCAGCTTCTCCTCAAATCCAGCCTCTACTTGAGCCAGACAGGTCAGGCCTCTGAAGACAAGCAAGTCCCCGATTGCTGGAGACGTGGTTCACTTGCCTCCACCAGCTGCATCTGCCACACTCCTCTGAAGCTGCCACATGCACTCTGCCTGAGCGTGAGAGCAGCACTTTTGACAGGGTGGCTGTGGCGATGCTCCCCACAAGTCGAGCCGGACGCCCGAGGGCGTCAGATACTCCAGCACATGGGACGCCCAATGAGACAGCCGCCGCCCTCTCTCTGCCTCGCCACTAAGCCTGCTTCTCTTTGCGACACAGGAGCACTGTATGCATTATTAAAGACACTTTTCCTAAAAAGGCTGCTAGCACATTATTCTGCAACCGCAGTGACATGTCTGGATACTCAAAACGTCCACTTTAGCTCAAAAGAATGTGCTCAGCCAGGTAGCTCTCTGAAGCTGGGGATATTGTGAAAAGGCTGGAATGGCCACATGCTTTAAAGCGACAGCAGCTTTAACTACACAGAGAATGACTCATTATTGCCCGTCATTATCCATTTGCTAAGTAAAACAGATTGGAGTCACCTTTAGTAAGCATATAAAAATGACCATTGACTGTGATCTAATATAATCAGAAACTCATCTATTAGTCCTTCAAACAAATCTAATCTAATTTTCTAAATACTTCAAATGCACTCCATGTTCAACCATTCAGTATGTGCCTTCACCCTGAAAACAATCATGTTTAATGAGAATGGTTATGAGTACAACTAATCGTTTGATATTATCCAACAGAAGGCCAAAGAAAAATCATTTCTAACTATTATTATTTAACTATAAAAAATGCCATAACTAACGAGCACGCACAGCCACAAGCTACTGTGTAAAAAATGTGCCTTAAATCTAACTCACTGCAAGTGCTTTGAAATCAAATAGGTTTGAATTAAATGAGAAGCTAAAGCATGTGGAGAGTGAGCCAACACTGAGAGCATGTACCAAAACAAATCTAACTATAATAGGCTACTCATACAGTGACGTATTAAAGGTAGGCCAATTGGCTGCAGCATGACACAAATGTAATTACGCGTGATGGATAGACGACGATTAGGTAATAAGTTCCACAAGGGGGCGCCTCTATGCATGATCCGAGGAAATTGTTAAGTTTTTATGACAAGGTCGCATCGGTTCTAAATATGACTAAGTCTTTCGGTGAGTTGCAGAAAGTCTTTAAAAGTGTTTAAAAGGACGAATCCACGACTCTCAGTCTGCTTCTTATCTCTTCATTACAGGAGATAAACGCAGCCAGGCCAGAGACAATAACCTCCAACAGTCCAAATGACGCTTCAACGCGCACAAAGTCAACTTTACAAGCAAAAGAAGAAACTTACATTTCTTGACTGCTCCTCTGTGACCAGGGACTCCCTGTCCTCTCTGCTCAACAAGTTTAGAGCAGCAGAATGAACATGAATGAGGTTTGAAGCTCTTTAAGACGCGCTCCTTAACGGGAATGTGATGAGTACGCACGTCAGTCTCCGAGGAATCGCTGTGCGCACCATCTCGCACACGGTTTCCGAGGAAGGGGCGAGAAAACGATCAAGGTGGTGTGGGGCTGGAGGTGGGGAAAGAGGAGGGGGGATTTTCCTGCCACTTCAAAACAAATGACTGATCACCGTCCTGAGGGCTCGGTCAGCACCGCGCCTGTTGGAAACGGGAGGATTTCTGAGCAGGAGCTCCAGTGCCAAAGTGTCCATCATCCTCTCTCCAAGTGTCATTCCATCACGGCGTCAGTGTGAAGCACAGTGGAGTCCGCAGAAGAAGGAAAAAAGCCCAGTGCTGCAAAACAAACTTTGACCTTCTGGCGTGCGTCTCTCCTCCTGTTTATAATTCCTTCATTCCCAAAGACTCTGGCGTGTGCGGGTCTCTGCGCGAATCTCGTTCCCACTCTCTTTCTCTCCGGCTATGAAAGGTTTCATCCACTCAACAGGGACGTGAATCACACCAGTTAGAGCAGCTGAGAATATCCGCTCCCATCAAAGCGTCTTCTCCTGGCCGTTTCCCCAGCGCGGCGTGTAGCGCCGACCGCCCAGACGGAGATGACGGGGAAGATAACGCGCTCCGAGGCTCTATTAGATGAGACGCACACTCCGCTTGTGCCACCACCCCCTCCTCCACCACGCACACCTATGGTTTCTCTCCACACCCCTCAAGCTCCCGTCTCCACTTCACCACCACCTTCTACCACCCACCCCCACCCTTACCCCTCCACGCACATACACACACACACACGCTGCACCTCTTTCGGGACCAGTTAGGAACTCAGGAGGGAGGAGGATCGCCTGCAGTTGAACCTCTTTTTGTGGAGTTCCTCCGAGTGGCCCGATCGCGTTAAATTATCCAACAAACGCGGGCATTAAAAGTCTCCCAGGAATATTTTCATCCGGGTGAAATAGGAGGAAAAGCTTTGACTCTTGGTGGTCAGTAATGGACAAACCAAGAGTGAGACCGGTTTATTTTTATGCGTTATATCTACATAATAAAACTATTTTAAGATTTGAATTATTTGTAACAATTCAGAACGGTGCGTAAAGCTCCCAAATGTCATATCATGCAATAATCTGGTTTTATAGCTTTTCCTCAGCTAATAATTTATCTAAACTCCAAAGTGGTTTAAATAAATCGAAGGTGAGAATCCTCTAGTTGTCTGAATAAATCATAAGAAGAAGAAGACGCATCTGGAGTGCGTTCTACAAATCAAGCTTTCAGTTAACTGTGGACAATAACGAACTAACTACATTAGAACACGGAGTAAAACTCCCGGACCCGCTGTTTTTAACTCGTGTTACATCAGGACAAAATGCATCAAAGACCGACAACCAGGAACTGGGTCTTACAAATAAGCCCTTGTTCTTGTTTTCCTTATTTGTACCATAATATCAAATCTCCAAATGAAAGCGGAGAACATGTCTTATCAGGCTTGTAGAACAGAAAACATCGTCACACTTTAACTGGTCACCACAAAGAGTGAGAAGAGGGTGTGAAGGCGTCAGGTCACGGCACTGGGCGCACAGGTGAAACCTTGAAGCAGGTTGACGAGTCTCCACAGGCCTGAATCAAAACACACTGACCTGACCTGTGCCTGTAACGTTCAAGAATATTGTGGATGTGGAAATGCACAGCCACTCCACGTGACATTTACTGTCTCCTGTATGCGGGCGAGTTATGCACAGAATCGAACAAATGCAGTTTATTTAAACAAAACATAAAGTGTAAATAGCTCTTCACGTTAAATACAACAGCATTTTGTTTATGGCACCAAACGCGTCGCTTGTGTCGTTTAGTACATTTCCACGCATGGACAAGGTGAGGTGGGGTAATGAATGAAAGCACACAAAGATAACCTGAAAAAAAATAGCATCCGTTCTCAAAATACTCGGCTTACTTTCTCTTAATCACGACGCACAATTTGGCCACCCACTCAGTGCGCGTCGTAGCAAAGCTTCAAAAGTTTACGCGCCCCAGCATCCACTTGGAGATTAATGAAATCAAAAGAATTCGCCACAGTGAGCCTCTCACCTTGGTCTTCAGCGCTTCATACCGTCGAGGACAGCCGGTCGTGTAGCCTGTTGCAGCCAAATAAATCCGATTTAAAACGGGACATCTTAGCACGGCGGAGCAGGGACGGGAGAACCGGTCGTAGAAGCGACACGCTCGTCTTCGCCGCTCCCGGGGAATGGAGGAGAGCGCCCGGTACCAGCCTCAGCGTCACTTAGAGCCGGACACACAGGTGGAGACGACCGGAGAAAACCCCTCCAAAACAGATGTAACGTTTTTTTTTTCTTTACATTTAAAGTGGTTCAAATGAAGCGGCTGAGAAAAAACACGATTCCAAGTGAGTCTTTAAAAAGAGCCTCAGAGACAGCAGAGAGTGACCAGACTCACTGCTCTCACACACAATGAGGCGGTGAGGCTCTGACAACTGACTTTCAACCTCAAGTTTATTTCTTTGCTCAAGCCTGTGAGCAGCAGCTGGAAGTGTGGACGCAGCCAGAAACATCTTTGAACTGTGTCATTCTTTCTGACATTTTGGGCAAATTTTCACCACAGACACAAAGTTGTCTGAATCTGAACATCACAGAGATCTGATGCAAAACAGCAGCATCTTTAGTGGCAGTAAAATCTGGGTTACACAAATAGCACTTTCAAAGTAACATGAAGAAATGTGTGATCTTTACTGTCTAGTTCAGCTGGGACATTCTCAGAGCAAGTGAACAGAAAAATGCCAGTTTTGCTTCTAATTTCCTGTGTAAAATAGAACCTGTGTTGCCAGTTGCTCACTTGTCTCCATTTTGGAGCAGCATGTGAGAGAGTGGGCACCCAGAGCAGCACTTGTAATAAAAAGTAAGTTTTCAAAGTCAGAAATCTCAAAAACCTAACTGTCATTGCTGTGAATCAGAAAAACAGACTAACAGGGTTGTTTTGCTTTCCGGGGAGGTTCAGACAGTACTGAAATCATCTTTCACTTTATTTGTCACACGCAGGGAAGGTTAAAGATACAGCGTCGACAGCTCTTCACACAACTGCCTCTCTCTTTCTCTGTCCTCTGTGAGCCCAAGGGCAACTCGCCTGACACGAGTCTCTAATTCACCAAGCGGCAAGAGAGAACATTTTTTTTAAAGGCTACCAAAGAGCACATTTAATCTCCAATTATTGACTCGGCACAATGACGCCGCACTAATATGTTCACTCACAATACGTTTTCTGAAGCTCATCATCTGCACACTGTGTTCCTACAAGGCCTAAAACACAAGAGCACAGGCAAATGAAAACAGGCTCCAGTAAAAGGTTTGAAGTACTTCAACACCAGCAGATGGCTTGTGTATATTAACATGTTAATGCAAGACTGTGTCAAACAAGGGGTCAGCAAGGAGAATGAAAGGAGGATGTAACAAGACCATTTGCGTGTTCAGATCCATCAGGGGGGTTCAATACACGGCTCTTTACTTGGCAGACCAAAAATCACGTGGCCCTGGGTGTTCCTGCTCCTGCTCTGTGATGTTACTTTTTTTTCTTTCTGATCATGTCTCACAATGGTTATTAGAACACTGATGGCTAAAGCTGTTTTTGCACACCCCTGTCTGGAGGACGCCAGGCACGGAGGTATTGGATTTTTATGTCTGTAATGTTGCCTTCATCCGGAGGGGAGTGTGTGTTAGTCTAGAGGGTGGAGGCAGGAAGAGGTGAAGGCAGATTATTCATCAAGAAATACTGTATTTAAGATGGTGCTTGATAGACTTTTATATAGTAAAATACAGCTGCATCATTAACCTAAGATTGTGTAGAGGTGGGGCAGACAAACGCAAGTTGATCTCTAGCAGTGAAAGATGTATTTAGATCCTTTACTATCCACACAATAATGTAAAAAATATTCTGTTACATAGTCACACAAGTCCTAAAACGAGATAAAGGGAACCCAGTTAAACAAATCAGACAAAAATAATGATAATTCATTTATTTATTGTGGAATATGATCTGATTTTAAATTTTTGTGTGGCAAAAGTATGTGACCCTGTGCCTTCAGTAGTTAGTGTGACCCCTTTTTCCACTTTCAGCTTCAACTAAACATTCCTGGTAAAGGTTTATCAGCCCTGCACGTTGTCCTGGAGGGATTTTAGCCCATTTCTCTTGACAGAGCAGCTTCAGCTCAGACTTTGTAGGCTTTCCTGAATGAACTGCCTGCTTTACGTCCTTCTATAGCATCTCTATAGAATTAAGGTCAGGATTTTGACTCGATCATTCCAAAACACATTAGATGGTAGAAAAGAATTACAAAATTAGAATATTTAAGTAACACAACATTACATTGTACTGGTGGCTCTCCACATTTTTTTCCTCTCCAGTCTTTTGTAGATTTAGTGAGTTCACATCTTTTGGATGAAGTGAAACCTGCAAACACATGAAATACTCTATTTTTTTTAATTGCAGTCACTTCTGTGCAACTGGTTTCCTGCTATCAAGATATGGACAATGTGAATCTAGATGGAAGCTTCAGAATTCCTGCTGTACATTTACTTCTTTCATAAAGTCTCTAACAACAATGCAAACAAATGTCTTTGGGGAGGTGACACTTAGAAGGAGCCAGGACAAATACAGTGTTCACACAGCAATATGGGATGTCCTGGAAGAACTGAATCATGGTCACACCACCTTTATGCACCTGCTCCATTTGGACTTTGTGTCAGGCTTCTTTCAGTCTGGCACCAACCCTGCTCTCCAATCTGCTGCCTGCAGACCTCTGCTGCTTATCCAATCCCGCACAGTGTCCTAAAACCATAACCCAGCTTGCCCAAATTGAAATATCATATTAAGTTATAAAACAATACCTGAGAAGAATTACATAGATGCATAATCCAAAAAGTGCATGATTGAAAAAGGATTAGTGGGGAGGAGGAGGAGGGTAGGATGTAGCCACACAGTTTGGTGGATTTGTACTTTGGTCACAAAAGCTAAGAGCCGTCTGCCTCGGGCTGATTGTGAATCGGGGCGATCCTGGTCAGATTTACGTGGCCCTGCGAGTGATTTATTTTCTTAACAGGCGCCACACAGATCTGTTCTTGTTGTGCAGTGTGTGTCCGTCCATGAAGTCATACCTCAATGCATTCAGCTGCATGCATTTGTGATAGGAAGTGGCTTTCTCGACTAAGATTAGCGACTCAGGGCTAGAATAAATAAAGTTTCTCATTTAAATAAGTGTACGGTTTTATTAATGCTGAGAAAACTTCAGGGCATATAGCTGGACAGAGTTATTTGGGAGTTTAGCAATAGACACATGGGTCAGTTCCTGTGCTAATGATAATGATGACAAATGGTCTGGCCTGCTAGACCCCAGAGAAATGAAGTCCACCTCTCAGGGGGGCTGGTCCACCAAATTAGCTTTGGTCAATACTATATTCCCAGTTTGTCCTCACAGGAAATGCTGACAGAAATATTGGTTACTGTAACCTACTGTGGGAATTGAATCCTATTGGCTTATTCATGATGTCATTAGCATACAGGGATGAATGAGCGGCCATGATTAGATACTGTTTGCCACCAGAGTCCAGTCAGGTTTCAGCACAGATCGAAAATTAGCTCTGCAGAGACACATTCAATGATTTTGCAGTTTTTATGAGTGAAGTTTAGGATTCATACTGTGTGAACATACTGTCTCATAGACAGTTCTGATATGTTCCACATTTGCGATAAGGTAAAATACCTAATTTTGCATCTTTTTCTAAAGTGAATATTACAAAAGGAAGGGATTGCTGTTATTTTTAAATGGTGCACTGTTACAAAAGACATCAAGCAAAATATTATCCTAATTTTCAGAGCAGTAGGTGCCTTGTAAATCGAGCAGAATGCCAGATGCCTGTGTACACATTATTCCCTTTTAGAAGATGGCAACACAGCGACAAACCCGTATCACTGTCACGGTAAAACCACTGCCATGTCCTATCTTAGCAACTTTTAAGGTTTTACATTGTCAGTTATGTCTTAAGTGAGTTTCTTGAGATCATTCCTGTGATCACAGCAGTTAAACTATTTTATAGTAATAATAATTGATACTTTATTGATCCCCTTGGGGCAATTGTTGTTTGGACAGTTGCCAGACAGTAGGTGTCAACGCTACTACAGGGTTTGGGTGACTTGTCCATTGACATGTCCATTGACATGTAGCTTGCCTGATAATTGAACCACTCACCCTTGGGTTGGAAGACAACTGCTCTACCCACTGAGCTATCACGAGCCAATGCATGTTCTGACCTCCCGGTAGCTACACTTTGCCCCTTATGAAGTATATTTAAAGATAACAGTCATTTATTCAAACATTCAAAACATGCTGCATTTCTGATCTGCTCTTAGTGGTATTGAATACAGTGTAACAAAGTAATTGAATGATAAACTCTTTTTAACTTTTTAACACCACAATGTGGTGCTATCAGAAAGTTTTCACTGCATTTTGTTGTGAGTTCAAAGTTGATAAGAACTAGAGTGCATACGTATATGTTCAAGTAAGCATTTTCAAATGTACAGCAACATAAGTAAAATTCTGGTCAGACCAAAATGCACTATGAAGGCCAAAAGTGTTGATTTCATAACAGTACCACAAACTTCATCATCAGTATATTTGGTATGTCTATCCACACTGAGACTTGAGTCAGGAAGTAGATGAAAAAGATCACTCTGACTGAACCCCAGATTTCTTTAAGGATTAGGAGGGCTTTGAAGGGAAACAGGAAACAGTCACTGTCGTCTGATTTGGTGACTGGATGAAACCAAACTCAAACTTCTGCTATCAATGTGTGTGTTCAGCATCTTAGCAACTGTGTAGTGACAGTAGGAGAATGGTAGCAACAGAGCAAATAATAAATAAGACTTTACCTCTGTTCATAGTGGCTGGAAATACAGGCGTTGCAGCTCAATGGGTTAAGCTATTTCCACTTTTGGCTGTTGTTGCTAACGTTAGCTGCCTGAGTCTGAGAATGATGGTTGTGTAGTTTGTTGTATCTGTGTTAAAGCAGTGAAAGATGTTAATGTAATGAAGGAAATGTGAGGTCTCTGTGAAGTTGCTGTGGATCAGCACCATGGATAGCGCACATTGTTTATTGATTGGTTTCTAAATTGCGGTGTGATACAAGACAAATAATCCCATTTCAACTTTCAGCACTTGTTTCTAATGGTTTCCAAATCATTTCAGGCAGGAACGGATCACAATTAGTTTAGCATTTAGGAGCAGAGAGTGGCTGTGCATGCGTGAGTGTGATTCTGGGCTCAACAGTGGCTGCCTGCGCTGCATTTGACATTTCCACTCTCTGGACACCTTTCTTTGTTCTGCCTGCAGGGCTTTATTTTTTTTAGGCACCAGTAGAAGCTGAGAAGAGATTCAGCCACTGTGGCTGCGCATTAGGCCAGTTGCAAGAGTAAAATTTAATTTGACTTCAAAGTGTATGGATTTATTCCTTTTTCTCTGTCACAACAGTGCTTTGTGGCGACAAAAAAGCTACTGGAGGGACCACATGTATCTCTTTCACAGCAAGGCAATGACTCAGGAAAAAAAAACTGTTTGGCATTAACAATGATCTGACTGTGGTCACAGGCAGGGTTTTTCAAGACAACCCAAGACAGGATGACTTTTGAGAAAAAGTGAGAACACTGCAACATCGAATGAAATGAAAAGATGGATGAGTGGACATTAAATAAATACTGTCTTAATTCAAAGTCTTACCCTAGAACCTGCAGCATCTATGGAATCACAAGCTGTTTCCTTGTGAAAGTTTCCTCCAGTACCCAAAATAGCTTTTATTAAATTTAGCAGCTTGATCTGTTAGACAACTGTTCCTAAAGAACATACTACAATCATATATAATATGCCTGATGAGCCAAGTTTTGCCAGCATGATTAGATACTGTTCCAAAGAGGATCTTGGGAGTTCTAGGCTTTTTCAGGCTTTTTCTTTTTGCTTATATGAACTCTTTGACTTCTGACACTAACACTTAGTTCTGATGTCATGTTTCCCACTGTCAAAACGCTGCTTAGGCACCAATGTTCTGCTGGAAACTTGAGGCGTAGACATATTTTCTAATGGCTGCAAGTTAATTTACTCAAACATAACGGCCCAATGAAAGAGGACCCACTTTTTATATAGATAAAAACGCTCATTCTAAGCTACAGAAAACACACTTATTCTTATTTTCAGGTAATTATACAATAATGAAAACATTTATGAACACTATATTCCATTTCTGACAGTAGATTCTTTTAGATCTTACACACTACACCTTTATTCATGTCATACAATCTTATTTTTGTATTTCCAGTTTTATACTAAAACATCACAGATTTTCAATGCACAGCTTAGTGACACTAACAGCCTTTTACACAAACCTCACCACAGAATAATCACGCAACACAATAAAGATGGTGACAGCTGTAGCCTCAAAGTGCTTCTAATATATAAGTAATTAAAATGCAGGACAAAAAATGTGACTATTATTAAGCTACTATACACACACACACACACATATATATATATATATATATATATATATATACACACACACGCACAAATATATATATATATATAGAGACACACACACACATATATATATATATATATATATAGATATA